>JAJOZX010000006.1:1205000-1362500 GCA_023014485.1 Bathynomus jamesi | reverse complement strand
ATAAAGTGTTGCATGTAAACAAATAATTTTATTTTCTATTCATGAAGGACACATTTTACTTCAAGAAATTTTATGTACGAGCGCTTATCTATCTGTTATTAATAGTTGAATTTACATGACATAATTGAAATATATATATATATATATATATATATATATACAGGGTGTCCCATAAGTCCGGCATCATAGGAGAAATTCATATATTTCTATTTCTACAAACCATAATTCATATTTTTCTTATGCTCGGGATGCCAATTTCCCGTCCACCATTCTGTTCAGTGACGAGGCTGTTTTTTTATGGAAATGGTGAGATAAATCGACAGAACACCCGCTACTGGTCTCAAAACAACCCTCACTGGTATACTTCTTCAAAGGAACAAGGTGCATCTCGGGTGATGGTATGGTGTGGCATTTGGAAGGATCGCATCATAGGCCCCCTCTTTTTCGGTGAACATGTCACTGGAGGCACCTACCTACGTATGCTCAAGGAAGAAGCATTTCCCAGTGTCTTGAACGAAGAAGGAAATTTCCAACATGGTTCCAGCAAGACGGCGCTCCTGCACATTACAGCACCCAGAGATAAAAATCTAGTGGCGTGAGATCCGGGCTTCTAGCTGGCATGTGGAATGGCCAGCTAGAAGCCCGGATCTCACGCCACTAGATTTTTATCTCTGGGGCCACTTAAAAGCGCTGGTATACGCAGAGAAAATTAGGAGTGTTGAACATTTGCGGCAGCGCATTATTGGGGCATGTAACACCATTACTCCTGACATCATTCACCGTGTGCTTGCTGACTGGGTATCACGTCTGAATTTGTGTATTGAAAACAATGGTGGACATATTGAGCACGTTCTGTAAATAAAAGCTTTTGTTTTGCCTTTTTTTATTATTTTTCCTATGATGCCGGACTTATGGGACACCCTGTATATATATATATATATATATATATATAATTTAGTGGTGGAACGGTTGTCAGTTTTTCAACATCTGCGGATGCGGACGCGGATGCTGATCTTTAATTTCAATATCCGCGGATGCGGATGCGGATATTAATTAATCTATCAATATAATATAGAATTATGAATATATGACATAATTTTTCCAATTTCGTTATATTACTATTATGGCAAGCAATGCATAAGAATTAAAATTAATACTAATGCTTTCATTATGATAAAAATAATAACTTTCTCAAGAGTTTCAGCCAGAGAAAATTCAGTGAAACAAGTTTTATTCAATTTTCTGTTTTACCAGGTATTTATATTTTCAGGTTTATATATTTGTTTGTTCATTAATAATTAATACTTTACATGAAATGTGCATGACTGGGCCTTATAAGCTACTTTATAAGCTAATTTAATTGTACATTGCATAATTTATTAGAGGTAATATCCGCATAACATCCGCAGTCAGAAGTGCGGATGCGGATGTTAAAAATGATGAGGATATCCGGTCCACCAGTAAATTATATATATATATAACTGAACTCAGAATAGTCCCCTGAGGTTCTTTCATGATACACACAGACCGTGCATAGAACAGGGAACTCTTCTGGGAAAATTAATCCACTATAGTTCGAATAAGAAATGGGAAATGACAAACACTATAGTTTTTTCTTTTTCATGATGTTAGCCCGACGTGGGCAACGGGTCACTTGCAAAGAGACCCCAAAAATATAGTTTCCTTCACCAGCTATCTGCAAAGCAGATAGGATCCAGGTTTGGGACAGGATTTAGGGGTTACATCTACACCTAGCCTACTATATCCAGGACCTCAATATAAGCAAAAGACTCGTTTCATATATTTTTTCTGGCCTCTGCGAGTAACCCGTTGCCCACGTCGGGCTAACATCATGAAAAAGAAAAACTATAATGTTTTTCATTTACCATTACTTATTCGGACTATAGTGGATTTAATTTTCCAAGAAGAGTTCCTTGGTCCATGCAAGGTCTGTGTGTATCATATATATATGAAAATTATTTCACGAAAGTAACACGTGAAAAATATTTATGATGAAAAGAACCATGAAGGAAAGGGAACACGGAATGGTGCTCAAGCGCTTTCGTATAATGACATCCTCAGGAACACTGAAGTAAATAACAAGTTCGAGACTACATATAAGACACACAAAAAAATATAATAAATATAGAAATAAAAATTGTGGGAGGAGCGTACAAATTTGTAAGGAAACTACCAATTTTAGTACTTTGCTGTTCTCGTCTAAGTCCGTTCCGAACGAATTCAAAACAACAGGATCAAGCGGATTGTTTACAACCAATTTTATGGATAATGCCTGAATTATATATGTCACAAAAAATAAAAAAAAATAAAAATAAATTGAAAAATAAAAATTGTAAGAGGAGCATACAAATTTATAAGGGAAAACTACCAAAGTTTTAGCACTTTGCCCTTCTTGTCTAAATCCGTTCTAAACGAATTCAAAACAACAGGATCAAGTGAAAAAAAGACCCTGGCTCATGTTAAAATTATTTGTAAGTTGAATAATAGCAGACTCAAGAATATTTCTATTAACAATGTTGGTAGAGTGAAACAAAATTGAAGCATTATTTCAATCAATACAATGGGATAACTCTGACAAAGTGTGCAAATCCTTTCCCGTAAAAGGAATCACACTGTTTACAACCAATTTTGTAGATAATGCCTGAATTATTGGTAGGACTATTTTTTACTATAATATTTTTCACAATATTGTTCTATGAAAATACTACATTAATATTCAAAAGTTTAAGTACATTAGCAATGCCTAAAAAGCCTGGGAAAAATGGAAGTACTAAAATATTCTTTGACCAAGTGCGAAGGTTATTATTCACGCGATAGAAGGTTCTTTTTACCTTGTTAAGACAATATTCCATAAATGCAGGTGGGTAGGCACAGATCACTTCCAATACCGTTGATTTTTTCTAATTCGGCATCCGTGTATTCCGGACTAGCGATCCTAAAAGCGTGGAGAAACATTGAAGAAAATATGGGCTTCTTAATGGGGGTGTCATGTCCGGAGTAAAAGTGTACGTAGGACAAATTGTTTGTTTTTTCCGATAAATACTAAACTTAAAACCTGGGCTTTCCCTATGTACAAGCACATCCAAAAACGGGATTGAGTTGATTTGTTCCACTTCTAAAGTAAACTTAATGGAGAGGAACTGATCATTTAACTGAAGGAGGAAGTCATCCAGGTCACGCTTCATGGACCAGATACACAAAATATCGTCGACGTACCGCAACCATGGGATGCCAACCCCCAGTATTCTCGCAATGTAAGTAATTTCGAAAAACTCCATATAAATACCCATGGCTATCCAAAAAACCTGTTGATAATACCTGCTACTGAAAGTGAATTTACAGTCTTTGATGGAAAGTTTAATGAGTTCCAAAACGATGTGTGCAGGTAGTGGCAGGTCATACTTATGTAATTCTCGGGAGAGAAAGTCAAGCACATCGTTAAAATGTAAGTCGGCGGTTATGTATGACTTTTCAAGACTCTTATTTAAACTCCATACAATATCCGAAGCTGTGTCATAATGGCCGAGCACTAGTGTTACTTTTGTACTATAGTACTGCACGGAACAAGACTGATCGTATAGTATCATCTAAAGTTATGCCTAATTTTTCACACTCGTAGAATCTTCTAAGAACCCGAAAACGTCCTGTTCCTTTTCAATATTTAAAAACTTGGTGGCCAACTGAAATTCGCAAATTCTAGCTTCATATGATTCACGATCCAATCCTTTGGGGCCGTGGAGTTCTGTTACAAGGTTGGCCAGAGTGTTGCCAGGATGTACAGACAGAGAAGAAGAGGACGGGAGTGTGAGGTAGAAGAAGTTAGGCGCCATGTTGCGTAGTATTTAAGCTTCATTATTGCACCAGCTTTTATATAGGTAGTGAAGCTTTCTGGGTACCCTAGCCATTTCACCATGTACATTTTTCTCTTTCCTGATCCTTTGCTACCTAAAATGTTTTAAATTTTAAACACATTTTTTCCTAAATTAAATGTCACTTTTTGCAGCTCCTCGCTATAAAAGCCTCCTGCAATTTCTTCCCCATTCAAATCTTCAACGTAATACAGCATTATCTCGTCTTGCTCAAATCCCTTCGCGAATTTATTACCCGAACGCGACAGCCTTACATAATCATTGATTTTGAAACGCGCAGAGTATGGTGGCACTCTACGAGTGTCTTTTCTCACCTCACGCTCTGTGCGTGCACCTCTTTCTAAAATTTTGTTAGGTTTTGTCCCAATCGCACGGTGGTGTGAACGGTTGTAGGATGAGGCCAGCGAATCCAGAATGCCTATATATCTGTATGTGTTTTTATGTGTGAAATAGCGATGCATGCGTTCCTCTGACATTAAACTCTGTCAACATGCTCTGAAAAGCTCGGCCTATAAATTCTTTCCCCAAGTCCGTACAAAAATAGCCTGGAATCCTGTGGCTTTAGCAACTGTTTCTGGCGCTTTATTTTTCAGGGGAATTAGCCACAGATAGCTAGAGAATACATCTATTATGACTAGGATGTAGCGGTAGCCACCATTATACACTGAATATGTTTGCATGTCTGTTAAATCCGCTTGCCAAATAGAATCAATCGAGGCCGCTGTTGTCTTGGCTGTTTTAAATCTTTTTCTCACCGGCTTATGAAGTGTATAAGCATCCTGTTCCCGCAAAAACCTCTCAACATCTTTTTTCCCTACTCCCTCATTATAAACACCTCTGTACAGTCTATCAACGCCGCCGTAGGAGGTTGGGCTAGAAATGTCACAACACCGTTTTCTTAATATGTTAGCCATTTGCGTATTTTAGAGGCACGCGGGGAGGGTTGACCGTTGTTGTTTGGCCTCTTCTTTTTCCTCTTCAGCGATGCAACCGCTGGGGGTGATGGCGTGCTCAGTTGTGGCATATGTGAGGCTTACTCCAAGTCTTCTAGCCTGTTCAGATTTCCTATCAATGTTTTGGGGACATTTATTTGTTGTAGTCTTGCTTTAATATGCTTCTATCCTGATGGTGAGGGCCTATCCCATTTTCTCACCAGGTCATGGACGATGTCAACGATATTCCAGCACTGTACCTTTTGTTCCTTCAACAATGACCTCACATGTATCGGTCCACTGCATAATGGGGTCCTCACTCTATAGATTATAAAGACTTAAGCCTTAATTCCTCAATGTATGTGGGAGACTGTTTTTAATACATGCTCGATATGTTGTGAGGGTTGATCCGTTATTCGTTAACTGGTCAGCTCTAGCCGCGACCCCATGTCCTATGCCTCCATATTCAGCGTCGTCTGTGCTGTGCCTAATAACTACGGGGACCTCTGTCGGATTCTTATAATTTTCGTACACATGAAGAAATTTCTGTAGAGCTTCTTGGTATAAGATTCTTTTCTCATTAGGTGATTTTTCACTGATTAATAGGTCTAACAATTCGCTTTCCATTCTTTTAAGCCTGCTTTTACGGGGTTCTAGAACCGTATCTGAACTCTTTGCGCTTTGTATTGAAGCATACACCTCGTGGTGAATGACGACTATTTTCTTCATTATATTAATCTAGTCAATAAAGGCCCCAAAACTGAAAATAAGATGGAGGAATGAACCCCCTCTTTGTACAATAATTCGTGTTTTTTTCCTCACAGTTTGATTTTTACGAGCTAGTGTGCGTATTATGTTCTTGTAACGGCGTAGGCGAGCCTTCTGACGGGGTTTCATTGGTACATTACATTTTATAACGTTAAGACAGATTTCACAGATGCATTTTATAAAGTCCGAGTCAATATTTTTAACAAGCATTTGCTGCAATGCCTGGGGCAGGCGATGATAGATTTTTATTAATTCATGGTATTTCTTTAGCCTCTTTGTCATTCTGGAATATACATCGTTTCAGGATCGTTTGGGAATATGTTCTTTCTTAGAAGCACCCTAAACGTGTTTCGTGGATGAAGGTCACAAAGCAAATATCCGTAACATTGGCTTGTAGCTACCTTATAAACTTCCAAAAAATCCTTACGCTGATTCGGGAACATTTGATTGGGTACTACCCCAATTTGTGACACATCTCTACGTTGTGCGAATAAAACTAGATATTGTGTATTTAACGACACATCGCGCATGTATCTATTTTTGAAAAATAGATTCTGATTGATGAAGAACACGCTTATATCAAGATGGTGGGAGAACACTTTAAATGTCTCGGCAAACGTTTTATCCATTTCTAACATGAGATCGTCAATTACAATGACTGTATGTTCATTTCCCTTTAACGAATTTACGTTATATACACCTTTGTGGAGCAAAATATCATCTTGGTACTCGTTGAATACTGACTGGTATGTCGAATAGCACCATATTAGTTTATGCAAACATTTTGAGAACATCTCCCCCTTATCTTTAATGATTTTAAATATAAACACAGTTTTACCACATCCTGTATGGCCAGATATAATACAGGTGGATGGGCTCGTGAACCGGTATTTTTCTGCAGAATCCATCTCTAACACGTCACACTCCTAAGTGGAACATTTACAAAATATAATAAAATTTTAAGTGATGTTCCTTATATTCTACAGTCTTGTTTTTCCTCTTCTTCCTCAGAACCGTGAATGAGGATGAGGTACAGCATTATGTACCCATCATCGATATTACAGACGATTCCGATAACAGTGTAGTTGTGGCTACAGGCTTCACACCCGCTAGTGAACCCCTACTAACGCCAGCTGTAGCGCCCCCACGCGACAATTCAAAGCGGAGGCATGATGATGAGTCGCCTTCCGCGTCAGGTATAAAGCGTGCCAGAGTGCACCGGTTGTTAGTCCCGCAGTAATAGAGCCCTAGCCCTCTACGTCTTACGATACACGCCCCCACACTAGCTCCTTCCCCAAATAAAAATGTGCCCCCATATCTCTGTTCAATTCCTGACGTACCCTCCACAGCAGCAGCTTCTCGTTCTGTAGAGGATGGTATAACATTCAAGCTGGTGCGCACCGCCACCCCCACTCCAGCCCTGACTAGAAATCGGTACGTAGTCAGGGTTGACCCTGGAGCCATATATAGCAATGGTGTTGAACACGGTCTGTGACGTGTAGTTGAACGTATTGTGGAGTTTGCCCTTCAGTACAGCGACGGTTGTGAAGTTAGGACGAGGTTGTCCTTTGGGGTCGGGTCAGTTAACTGGGATATAGATGAGTTTTGAGCAGTAATACCATACAGACGCTTGGCTGCTGTAGATATAGAATATACAGGGCGTCCCAAAAAAATGTATACACACTTTAAATACTTATAAAGGCAGTGTTTATTAAAATACATTTCATTTTCAAAATGTAGTAGAATCTACAGACATTATTTAATTGTTTTGTCAACGCCTGTTTTCAAACTGACGTCCGTTCTGGTCCAGGCACTGCTGATAACGCGAAGCAATGGAATCGCAAACATCACGAAAGATTTCGTTTGGTATTTGTGTGCATTCTCGTTCAATGGCTGCTCTCAATTCAGCGACTGTTGCAGGTTTTATAGCGTAGACTTTGTCTTTTAAGTATCCCCATAAAAAAAAGTCTAGTGGTGTGAGGTCTGGTGAACGCGGAGGGTATTCTACGAAACCCCTTCGTCCAATCCACATCCACATCGTGCCAAGTACCACTCGCAATACTCCACTCTTCGGTCCGGATCATCTTCATTAATAGCATGGACTAATCTTGGAATGTAACTTTTCCATTGACAGCGCTTCAAAATGCGTTGGACAGACGATTCTGAAATTCCTACCTCACGACTCGCTTGCCGCACAGATTTTCTTGGACTTTGGTGATACGTTTCCAGTACTCTTTCTTGCTTTGTGGGGCTTGTCGATGTCCGTGGTCTTCCGGAACGCTTCTTGTGGACATTCTGAACAGTTCCATCGGCTTCAAACTTATCTCTAATTCGAGTGATGGTAAGTCGCGTTGGTGGATCTGTTTGAAACTCCCTCCTAAACTGTCTTTGCACTTCAACTGCGTTTTCACACTTCCAGTAGCATTTTAGAATGAATTTCCTTTGTTCAAAGCTTAGTCTGACTGCCATTATTAATTCTAATGGGTTTAACTTGGAAAGAAAGAAACACCAATTGAGTTATCAGCTGTTAAAGTGTGTATACATTTTTTTGGGACGCCCTGTATTTTGGGGCGTATAATGCAGGCCTCTCAAAGTAGTACAACCTTCAACATGGACAGCTTCACGATAGATATTGACCGGGTATTCCGTGTTGCGGGACATGCGGCCACACCATATACTCTTAACTTCAATTCGCAGGCTATTTTTCAGAAGGCATATAAAAGCCAAGCGTGGTTGCGGCTTTATGCCAGTAGTCTTAGTCCATATGTTTACTGTACTAAATACCTGGGTCAAAAAAATATTGGTTGCCTACGGTTGTGCAGCGTGCTCGTATACTGTTTTCAGATTGCAAGCTTGAGTTTGACTGTAATATGGGTCCTGAAGAGCTGAGAAAGGTAGAGCAGGAAATGAATGTTTGGAATGGATGATCGTCGTAGGACTGTGTATGTTTTTAAAGGCAGTATGAGAGACCGTAGAAGACCCCTACTTATTTTAGAGTTGTCAGGGTCAACGTATCTCCCCATCCGTAATATAAGGGACCTTTACGCGAGTTATGATAAAAGTCGAAAATATGGAAGGCATCATGATTTGTGTAAGGGATGCCTCGAGTTTGCGGATGACAGAGTGAAACATTGTAAGGATTGCCATATGGTGTGTGAGCAGTGTAAAAGCTCCAAATGTGAAAGTAGTGTAGTTGAAGTTGAGAAGAGGGACTGTAATGTGTGTAGACGCACATTTTTTAATAATAAATGCTTTCAGCTCCATAAGTCAATTAGTACTTGCATGAAAATGAGAATCTGTGAATGTGGTATGTTTCATATGATGGATAATTGGGAGAAATTCACGCATAAATGTGAGGAAACTCACTGTTCTACATGCCATGAGAAATATAAGGCAGATGGTATAAAGCATGTATGCTATATGAAAGATGCTAAGCCTAAAAATAGACCTTGTATAACTGTGTACTACGATATAGAAACGTATACGGTTGCTGAAACCAAAGAGGTTATCCCACATCTACTTGTAAGCCAGACTATCTGCGATGGGTGCATGGAAGTCGAGTGTGAGGAGTGTCACAAATGTTGCAAACGAACAAACGTTTTTAAAACGCTCGCACACGACAAATCCGTGAAACTCTTTGTGTCCTCTATTGTCAAGTTAGCGGACAAGTTTAAACAAATGACTGTATATTCTTGCCCATAACGGCGCAAAATTTGACACACAATTCCTTTATAAGGAACTGCTTGAACACAAGTCATCGGAGATATTTACAGGCGATCCCTTGAAAAGAGGAAACAAACTTATACAAATGCAAATAAGAGGTAATGTTCAGTTTAAAGACACTTTATTATTAACACCTTGTAAATTAGCCAAGCTACACAAGGTGATGGGCGTAGACGCCGAAGTTTCAAAAGGGTATTTCCCATACACTTTCCTCACTAGCGACACTTTAAATTACGTAGGACTACCCCAAAACATTACTTTAACTATACCAACATGAATGATAGTCAGCGTGAACATTTTGACCACAACTACAACAGTTTGAATGAAGATATTCCTTACACTATAGCGGATGAATGTGAGCGCTATTGCGTGAATGATGTGCGTGTGCTTAGAGTATGTTTCCAGGCCTTTAGAAGGATGTACATAGACCAGTTCAACTGCTACCCGCTAAAAGTCAACCACGATCACCTCATTGTGCTTTACGGTGTTCAAGAACAATTTCATGCCTAAAGACACCTTAGTCGTCTAAGCGAAGACCCTGCCACTGGTGAGACTAGTGTACTCCTTTAACGGATGCTGGTGGCATGGATGCTCACGTCCTGAGTGTGGAATCATAGGAGATATCCATGGTAGATCTCCTGCCGACAGTACCGTGAAGAATAAACACAATCAAACGTTCAATGGTGTTGCATCCTCTGAAATGCGATGATAGCTTGTTCGGAGGGCGTACAAACCCATTCCACCTGCAGAGGGCGTGAAACTCCATTACTACGACTTCTTTCTTTATACCCCTACGTGATAAAGAACAATATGTACCCCGTAGGAGCACCTGAAAAACTGGTGGGACCTACGCTGCCCATCATCGAAGAGTTCTCAACAAATTTGAAGAGAACTATTTCGGGCTTTCTTTCGTAGACGTGCTTCCCTCTCGCGACTTATGGATGCCGATCTTCCCCGTCGTTATAGACCACAAGCTCATGTTTCCCCTGTGCGTGAAGTGCACAGAAGAAAACAATGGGACCTGTAATTATACAACCAACCAGTTGAAGATCAGAAGTGTATATACAAGTCTTCAGCTGTCCCTAGCCGTTCGCCACAGCTACAGAATATTAAAGATATATGAGGTGTGGAAGTTTCAAGAGCTACCCATCCTTTTCCCACCATATATAAACACTTTTTTGGAGGATAAAGTAGAAGCATCAGGGTATGCGCGAGGAGTTGAGACCGAAAATGAAAACTCGGCGTATATTTAGCGCTACCGTGACAGTGAAGGGATACAACTTGACCGGTCCCAAAGTGTAAAGAACCCGGGCAAGCGCTTTAGAGAAAAGTTGTGCCTAAATAGTCTTTGTGGGAAATTTGCACAGAATATAGGCAAGGGGAACGTCCATCTAACTCAAAGTTATAATAAGATGTAGGATTATTCCAATGCTCCAGATAAAGAGGTCATGGAGATCGTGAATGTGGGTAATACGTACATAATAAAGTACAACATTACCGAAGTGGCTACAGACACATTACGTGTTACAAACATACTGCATTCTCTTGGGCAGAGGGTTCTGTACGCAGACACGGATAGTGTGATATTCACAGAGAGGGAGGGTGAATATATAGCGCCTATTGGAGAATTCCTCGGAGAATTGACTGATGAGATCAAGGATGATTATGGTGATAGTGCATACGCTGATTCTTTTGTATCAACATGTCCAAAAAGGTAAGGGGTACGGGTGAGGGTGGGGTAGGAAGTGCGATATATCGTGAAGGCGAAAGGCATCACGATTAACCAGGCGAACCATCGGATCGTTAACTTTGATTCGCTGAAGGAGCTAGCGTGCTTAGAAGATGAGGGTGATCAAGCACCCCAACTGACTGTTGGGACCCACAATTTTCGGGCACAGAAACTGGGTTGTGTGAAGGAACTTAGGGGGACGGAAGTGTGTCGTAACACATATAGGAAACGCTACCAGGTGCCTGGCATCTACGATACCGTACAGTTTGGGTACCATAGCCCTTGAATGTTTTGTATATATATATATATATATATATATATATATATATATATATATATATATATATATATATACGTGTCTATTTACTTGATAACAATATGTTTATTTATTTATTACGCGCAGCTGAATATATTCCATAAATTAGAGACTAATTATTTGTTGATGATATGTTATTTATTTAAAATGAATTATGTTTCAATTAGCATTTCATTTTCTCCTTCGTATGTGTGTGTGTGTGTGTGCGTGTGCAGGAAGAGGCTAAGCACCACCCACTGTATGGCCGATCAAAGGGGTCACGTGACTCTGACCACGAGCTGATCATATCTCTGCCCTGCTGACCTCAAGAAGCCCTGCATCTCAGACGTGTATTTTGAAGAATTCTCGCGTAGACAGAAAAAGTAATGGCTGCCTTTGATATTGCGTGCTCGACAATCATAAAGTGGTATTCGATAAAGTCACAGATGTGAATCCCGAGTCCACCCTCCTTTGAGGCTTTTAAGGCCATTTTCAGCCGAGCGAAGTGTGAGGAGCGGGAGGTTCAAATACTCTATGGTTATACTGGCGATAACATTGTGGGCTTTCTGTCTCAAACGATGTGATGGACTACGTCGTAGGACTAAACTGTGTAAAGGCGCACATACACTGCGAAGTGAAAGAAACATCACGTGCAGAAGAGAAGCGACGGGTATGGGTAGTGAGTCTTATTGACGAATGGTATACCAAGCGGTATTATGTCATGTTACATCAAACCGAGTACGCATACCCTGCGTCTGAGAATGTAAATCTTATCATGGACAGTCTAAAATACTTTTATCATTATGTTCATATATATATATATATATACATATATATATATACAGGGTGGGCCGTAAGTTTCCATACATAGGAAAAATTAAACGTTTGTTTTTATGTTTCAGATACCCTAAGAATATGCGTTTGACGTAAGATCTTGTTTACTGATGAAGCAAATTTTTACGTCAATGGAGAGGTTAATCGGCAAAACATACGTTATTGGAGTAATGCTAACCCTAACTGGCTGAGTCCGACGAAGATGCAAGGTGCCGGTAAAGTGATGGTGTGGGCCGGGATATGGGGTGACAGAATTATTGGACCAATTTTTGTCAGTGGAAATCTTAATGCCGAAAGGTATCTTAACATGTTGCAAGAAGAGATTTTCCCATCCCTGCTAAACGAGGAAGGTAACTTCCCAGTTTACTTCCAGCAAGATGGAGCTCCACCTCATTATGGTCTTCACGTGCGTCGGTATTTGGATCAGCAGTTTCCGGATGCTTGGATTGGTCGGCGTGGTCCTGTGGAGTGGCCTCCCAGATCCCCAGATCTCACCCCCCTTGATTTCTATCTTTGGGGACACTTGAAGGCCATGGTGTATCAGGAAAAGATACGAGACATAAATCATCTAAAGGAACGTATCACCAACGCCATTACAAGCATAACGTCAACTGTGCTAATGCGTGTTCATCAACAGTGGGGAACACGTATTGAAATGTGTTTTCAAAACAATGGCAACCATGTAGAGCATATTATATAAATAAAAATGGTTGTCCATAAAAAAATGTTTATTTTTCCTATGTATGGAAACTTACGGCCCACCCTGTATATATATATATATATATATATATAATATATATATATATATATCATGATGAGGTCCGCAGTGAGGTTGTGGCTGAAGGCCTGTGTGAGTTTTTAATAGTTTAGGGGTGAGTATCGCTTTCTAAGCAAAAAGGACAGATATGGACACATGTTTCTCTCAAATAGGTTGCCGGAGTATTAATAAAATGGGTGTAGTTCGAGAAAATGCTATGTTGAATACCCCTGAACGAAGCTGTATGGATTCGATGAAATATTAAGGCCGTTATTACTTCATGTAACAGAAAAATTCTGATTGCCTGACATAATGGGATACAAATATTCACATGTTGGAGCAAGCCTGTGCACGAATCACTAACGCTTGGTATGACTCGTTCATGTGACTCATCTCCCCCGACACACCTCCCACCGAGCCAAACCGCTCGCCAGCTGATCGTAGGCACCTCAGAGCTTGACCCGACTCGACGTATACTCCTCACAAAAGAAAACATGAGGCTTCCGTTGAGCAGTATCCTCAATGCCGCATACGATGTGTCCGTGACGAAGTCAGTGTGTGTGTTCAGGCGTAAAACTGGAGCTGTTAACTATGCACTAGAAACGACTTGTAGACAAACAAACTCTGGTAAACGGAATGTTATTTATTTAAGTGTTGAGGAGATGAATAAAACCTTCGTGATAATTGAGAAATGGGGCGAGGATCGTTATAAAATACTTGCAGGTGTAGGCACAACAAGAGAGCAGATCAGTGATACACCCTCATATGCCATTATTTGTACGTTGTGTATAAATCGCGACCAGCCATGCATTGATATACGATTGATGTGGAAGAATGCATCTGATAATAACGTCCTTGTCCCCACGCGAAACCGTTTCATCCTCGACAGAATGTTTGAAATCGTCGGTTTCCGCAAGCTAAAACCTATATTAGACGCACGTGTTACCGATATGCTTTATTTTGACACGGTTCTTGAATACGCATACACCGCTCTGCTCGACCGGTTTACCGAGTGTAGGACTGAACATGGCGAGAATGGTTTGGAACTGGATGCGTATTTAAAAGGTATAGACTCTTCGAAATATATTGAACTTTGGTACAAAGGACTTGATCGGTACAGGGCTGAGCTCACCTACACTGTTCACCCTGAAGTCGCCACGATTTGGAAGATTATTTCAACTGCCGATATGCATTGTGAAGAAGAGTTCACGGTTGAAAAGCTCGGATTGGAAAGAATAAACCTTTGATTGGAAAGGAGTGTTTATAAACTTGAATTTAATAATGACGTTGTGGCGAACGATGCGCTGTTTGTGCGTGATTTTGATTGTATTCTGTCCGTGTTTAAAGAGAGTGATAATTTTCCAGCCAGTTGTAAAGTGGGCACAAAAATAGTGTTAAAGGAATTGAAGGCCCTTTACATTGAGTATAGGTATCCGTGTACTTTGAGCGGTGAAATAATGTTAATATCATATTTATTGCATAGTACAAAGCAACGATGATGTAACTGTAGACTCGATCGCATGCGAGTTTAGTATTATAATTAAGCGCAGTTGAACATAAATCACGTGTATTTTGATATAGATATGTATATTGGCTATTATTTTGAAGTTTATTTATAAGTGTGTATTTGCTCACACACATTAAATGTGTATATAGATTTCTACTGTACTGATATTATTATTTAAGAATATATATATATATACCTCACCTTACCTTACAACCTTACAAAGGTTCCGCGCGATGACTTCTCATTTCGCAAAGGTCAAGCTTGTCGCCCCTCCTCTCGAGTTGGCCTGGTGAAGTAGTGAGTTGGATTCTTGCCCTCTCCACCTCACATAGCCAGGTACGCCCGGCTCATCGGGGATTGTTCTGAGCCAGGCGTCTAGTCTTCTTTTGAAGATTTCCACTGCAACTCCCTTCGTGTTTCTTAGGTCTTTGGGCAACTGATTAAACAGTTTTGGTCCTCTCACTACAAAACTATTTTCTTTCAGGGTTAACGATGTTCCCTGTCTCGCCTTCAATTTGGGAAAACGACACAGTCTACCGCTTCTACTTTCCACCGTTGTTTGGAGAGTTATGGGATTCAGAGTAAGATTAGGGACAAGTTTCTCCATTATTTTCCAAGTGTAAATAATGGTGTATCTCTCTCTTCTCATTTCCAGTGAATATAGGTTTAGTTCTCGTAACCTTTCCCAGTAATTTAGTTCTTTGCACCCATTGATCTTGGCTGTGAAGCTTCTTTGGATCCCCTCCAGCTGTCTAATGTCTTCTTTTTTATATGGGGATGTTAGGACCGAGCAGTATTCCAATTTGAGTATTATCAGGGTTTTCAGTAGAGGAATCATTACATTCCTATCCCTTCGTTTAAAGGTTCTCAATATCTGACCTGTTATTCTCTTTGCTCTGTTTACTGCTATCTTATTTTGTGTTTCAAATTTCGCATCATCTGTCATTACAACCCCTAAATCTTTTGCTCTGGAATTTCTCTGAATTTCCTGTCCATTTGGGGTATAATATTCCTTTGACTTTAGGTCTTCTCTTTTTCCGTACCGTAATAGCTGAAATTTCTGTGTTAAACTCCATATTGTTGTCTTCAGTCCACTTGTAGATTTTGTTTATGTCGGTTTGTAGAGATCCTATGTCTTCTGGGTTTCTTGTTTTTCTACTGATCTTTGTGTCATCCGCAAAGGATGTTACTGTGCTGTCTCTGGTAACGTCCTCATCTATGTCAGGTAGCATGATTATGAAGAGTAGTGGAGCTAATACTGTTTCTTGTGGTACCGAGCTGAGGACCTCTGATTCTGATGAAGATACTCCTTGTACTGTAACGACTTGCCTCCGCTCACTAAGGAAATTATATATCCATTTCCCTACTTTTCCTGTTATTCCCATATATTTCAGTTTATGTATTATGATTCCGTGGTCACACTTGTCGAACGCTTTAGCAAAGTCTGTGTATAGTACATCATAGTTTTCATTACTTTCAAGTGAATCAATAATGTTGTTGTAGTGTTCCATTAGTTGTGATAGGCATGATCTGCCTGATCGAAACCCGTGTTGGTTATCATTGAATTTTTTCTGAGTTTCCAAAAAGTCATAGATTTTCTGTCTAACTATTCTTTCAAATATTTTAGTGAGATGAGATGTAAGCGACACTGGCTTATAGTTTTTGGCCTCGGATCGATCTCCTCCTTTATATAGTGGGACTATGTTCGCGCTCTTCAGGATGCCCGGTATTTCTCCCGTGTCTATAGGGGCTCAGCGATTGCATTCTTGCAGTTTTTGATCAGTGTGGCATTCCATTTATCCGGTCCTGCCGCTGAGTGTGTTTTTAGTTTCCCTATGGCTTGTGTAATATCATCCGTCGTAAAGTCGAAATCCGTTATACTTTCCCCTTGTGGTTCTTCTTCAAAGAACGCGTTTCTATCGCATATCAATTTGTCAGTTTTTGGGATACTGAAAGATGATTCATACTGAGCTTTTAATATTTCAGATACTTCTGCTAGATCATCAGATAAATCACTGTTCTCATTTTTTAAAGGTCCGATAGTCGCTTGGTTTTTCGACTTTCTTTTTGCGAAATTATAGAAGTACTTTGAGTTAGCCTTTATCGCTTCTAGCGTCATCTTCTTTTTCTGTATGCTTCTCGATTTGTTCCTGTATGACGACATCGATACTTTGTAGTTTATCATTTAATATTTTTCTGATGTTGTTATCGTTGCAATTACTTAATTTTGCAGTCACTCTTTTTCTCTTTCGGAACAGTGCCCTCTTTTGTCTTTCGAACCTGCTTCTCTTTCCTCTTTGTTGTATCTTTGGGACATGTTTTTCCACAATTTCTAGCGTCTTCTCCTCTAACGTCATTAGCATCTCTTCCGTTGTCTTGGCCTCGAAAATGGTTTTCCAATCTATTACTTCCATGCTGGATGTCACATCTTCCCAGTTTATAGCTTTGGAGTGAAAATTAAAAAATTCGAATTTGCTTCTTTCTGTTGTGCGTGTTCTTTCCTTTCCTGTTGCCTTTATATTAGTTGTTATTTCAATGATATTGTGGTCTGATATCATAGTTCGGGATATTTCTACATTATCAATTAGATTGCTGTTGTTTGTGAATACCAAATCTAGTCAGTTGTTTTTTCTTGTGTTTTCTGTTATTTCTTGCGTTAACATAAATTCATCAGCTAAAGCTAGTAGCATATACATATATATATATATATTATAATATATATATATATATATATCCTTCGTTTAAAGTGTGTATTTTTGCTGTATAGATTTCTTCTGAATAACTTTTCAATGTATACTTATTTTCTATATATTTCATGTATGTTAAATTATTTCCAATAATTCGACTAAATAAAGAGCCTCATATAGTTGTGTTTTATTATTCAATAAGCTTTAGAAACAAGTGCTTTCCGGGTGTGTGTATATTATATATATATATATATATATATATATATATATATATATATATATATATATATATGTTAACCCCTCCGTCTATGGCCTGGGTTGGTTCGAAGTCGACGGGGGTTCTAGTTAGGTGGCAGCAACGGATGTGTTACTTGCAGTAGTTTCTTCTATATTACTCTCCGAGTTCTTCTATAGTGACTCGGAGGATTCTGGGAGGCTTACTAAATTCTCTGAAGATTCCCGGATTCTTTTTACAACGTATCGGGATATTTAATGACTAAGTTCTCTAAAGAGAGCAAGGCTCGAAGGAGAAGATAAAGACTATTTCTTACTGTAATTTACTGCTAAAATGTACAGCCAGTGCTCAGCCTTTGAATCTGATTCTCAATGCACATGGAAGAATTTTTGTGCGTTTATATACCCCAAAACTGCTAACATCATTATTATTAAATGTTGAAAAGGCTGCATTATTTTTGCACAATATTTGAAAATAAAGTAAATCTTTTAGCTGTGGTAATGTTTAAACGAATAAACAAGATATTTGAAGATAAAGCCATATTTTTACCTTAAACCGCGTATTTTCAGATCTGATGTTATCATGATCTGCCAAGTTAACTAAAAGTGGAAATTGAACTATGCATCTTTACACTAAAATATGCATATGAGTAAAAATTTAAGGTTTAAGATTTACAATTAAATGCTTAGGCAAGACATGACTTCATCTTTTATAACGAAGAGAGAATGTATCCAAAACATGAACATTGCAAAGCTTAAGCAGGATTCATTATTAAGCGAAATCTAAAAAAAATTATTAAGAGATTTTAAAAAGAACAAGTCACCAATTATTTGGCAAAGTAGAAAGCAAATCAAAATTTTTATCCAAACTCGCGTTAGGCGATTTTGGTCCTTACGTAAAAATGAATACATACACATACATACATATGAATATAGGTATTATATAAAGTTAAATATATACACATATATAGGATTATATAAATACATGAACTATATAAACACAGGAATTTTAAAAATGGATACAATAACTATATAAATGAATATAAGAATAACACGAAAGAATAAGATAGTATAGGAATATAGGAATTATTTATGGTTCATTTTTACACACACACACACACACACACACATATATATATATATATATATATATATATATATATATATATATATACATATATATATATATATATATAAGCTTATATATATATATATATATATTTATATGTGTAAAAATGAACAATGAACAATTCCTATACCATCATTATATGGATTCATTGTCTTCATGCAGTACTTATGCTTGTATGGTTTTTATGTTTGAATGTTCATTTTTACATAAGAAACCAAAATCGCCTAAGCGAGTTTTGAATAGAATTTCGATTTGTACTTCTTTATTCATTACTGTATTTCTCAAATTCACCTTTTCTAATAATGACTTATACTGTACGTATGACATAATGTGAATAACTATGACCTCATAAAGTAACTTAATTCTCTTCACGTTTTCCATACCGCGAATACTGAATCACCCATTTGGTATGTGGATATCTTTCATGTTCAATGTATGGTAAATTCTTTAATAATAATAATAATAAAAAACTTCATTCTCTATACGTCATTGTTCATATGTTGTGTCCTACCTATTGTCTACTGATGCCTATCAACCTATCAGTCCATATTTTACGCGTGTCTATATTACGCACACAACCTATTGTGTTACGTACCAATATGTGTACAAAACCTGTGCATTCGTACATGTCCCCTGATGATTACGTACATCGTTACGTACATGTACAATTGTACATCCGTTCACATGTATTCTTTTTATTTCTTTTCTTTAAATTAATTAATTTCTCGCAAGATATTCATAAATGCTTAGGCGAGTGGTCGAATTCCGCTAATCAGCATGAATTGAACATCTGAAAATGAAAAATCTCCTCTCGCTCTAATTTCAATTTATAACACATTATCATGTGTTATGTATAATCATGTGTGTCATGTTGTGTATAAATTATCTCGAAATTATATCGTCTTCAGAATGTATACTCGGCGAAAATACGATTAGTTTTTATTTTTATTTTTAAAATTTTTATTTGGAATCTTTCAAACATCTGATCTTGTGTTTAAAGGGGGGGGGGGACTTAACCTTCAACTGCATTCCCCCGACATTTAGACTTATATGATACATGTAATTGTAAAAATTACTTCACTTCATTACTTCACTCTTCTTTGGTCACTACCACGAGACTCCCTTGTTAGCAGCCTCGCTGCGAGGAGGGGACAAGGCCCCTTGCCTCCTTAATTTTTTTAGATTCCGGCCTGAGCCATGGTCGAACGAGGTCGAACCTCCACCCCTGTAAATTCACAGCACTACCTGTACATTTTTAGAAGTAAATTACAATGAGAAACTTTTTATTTTTCGCCTTCGAGTTTGGCTCTCTTCAGAGAACTTAGAAAAATAAAGTAGAGAAAATAGTTCCCGATAAGTTATAAAAAGAAAATCGGCGAACCTTCAGAGAAAGTATCAGAGTATTATAGAAAGAGAAAAAAGAAATGAGAGAAAAATTAGAATGTTATAGAAGAAAACTCTCGCGAGAAATATCCGTTGCTGCCTCCCAACCAGAACCCCCGTCGATTCGAACCACCCCAGGGCCATAGACGGAGGATTCAAACATATATATATATATATATAAACGATAGTAAACGATAACTTGGTTGATGGGGATATATAAACGATGCATGTGTGCTTCAATAAATATATTTATATATATGTACACACCACACCAAAATGGCTGGTTACGCCTTCTAAGCCAACTGACTGCTTAAGCCAACTGGCGGATTAAGACTTCTAAGCCAGCTGATGCTGACAAGAACATTTCCTTAATATATACACTAATTAAATAAGTAGCGCAATCTGGCACCTCAAAAGTTATTTTGTGTATATATATAGTGGGCCTAGTTTTAGCCGTATGAGGCGATGCTGATTAAGTTAATACTAGTGATTAATTGATGCAAATTGTTTGTTATAATGACAGGCTGGGTTAACAATTTATGATGTTCTACAGTATCACCAATTGAAAGTGGCTAATGGAGTAGGGCTACTATAATATTTCTGAGTGATACGAATTGCTTCGAGGTCACCAGCTTGGATTACACCCAAGCAAATATTGTTAAGGTTATAAAAAGCACCTTATTGTTTTGTATTTAATTAAGAAAATAAATCTGTTATTTGTTCACAGTGAATAACAAATGAGTGACAGTAATTATAGTGAATAACAATTATTTAACAGCCTTTATATTATGCTAAGATGACATGGAGCTTAGCCAATAAGAAAAATGGTTAAGAGCTTAATTGTCAAGTAATACATTCATTTATGGTAGGCTAATGGCATGCAAAATGGAACAATGAATGGGCCTAGTAATGACAAAGAAATGCACGTGCGTTTAGTACACTGAATAGACTACGTAACACACTGATTATGTAGGCTAGAGGTTATGCATAAATGAACATGGAATAAATGATGCTGCCTTATAAATAATAGAAATTAAGCACGTACGTTTTGGTACACTGAATAGAATACGTAACACACTGATTAAGTAGGCTAAAGGTTATGCATGAATGAACATTGAATGGGCCTAGTAATGACAAAGAATGCAAGTGCGTTTAGTACACTGTTAATAGATTAGATCTTCATTTAGGTAGGCTAGAGTTACGCATAAATGGAACATTGAATGGGCCTAGTAATGACAAAGAATGCAAGTGCGTTTAGTACACTGTTAATAGATTAGACCTTCAGTTAGGTTGGCTAGAGTTACGCATAAATGAAACATTGAATGGGACTAGATTAGGAAATAGGCCTACTGCGTTTCAACGAGAGTTAGTTTGAACGATTTGTAAAACACTTTGCGTTTATAGCTACGCTTCTGCGGTACACTGGTGTAGGCTTACCGACAGAGAGCTTACCGACTGTGTTGAAAATACCTCTCGAGATGAAGGGTATGCTTGAAGGTCGACCTTGTAGATTGGAAACCTGCGGAAGTTGACCGTCCGGTGTTACGTATACCGAGATGATCGTGGAACCGGTAGCGAGGCTCTTGTTGAGAGTTTGCTTGAGGGAACTCGTGGAACCGATAGCGAGCCTCTTGCTGAGAGTTATACTGGAGGGAACGGACGGTTCTTCGGACACTGATGTAGGCTTCACGAGAATTGCTTGAAAGACGGTGACCGGCTGAGATCGAACGGCGCTGGTTTCGAAGGAGTGCTTCTGCAGGCTGACGGCGGAAGGTCTTACTTGATGATAGGATCGGAAGCTTTGAAGGAACAGCAGGCCGCTCCTCCGGCGGGAAGCTGGAGGGCGGTTGATGTGATAAGTTGTGCTACGGACGTATGAGAAACGTGACACGTGACGAGAAATGCAAACGAGAAGTGGTGAGCGCGAGTGAGGAGTGAGGAGTGAGGAGTGAGTGAGGATGATTGTCAGTGGAATCTCGCTTATATAACCTCTGTGACGCGGAACTTTCGTGGGCATTTCTTGAAACGCCTCCTACGCGTCCTTTATTTGATAAAGGCTTGCTTTCGCGGGCCTTTTGGAAAGAAACAGACGTTTTCATTGTTTCTGATTCCTTGACCACGTGTGTCTTCTAAGAATGTTTGATGATGACGTGGGAGAAAGAATTTGTTTGTCTACTTGTTAGTCTATTTCTTGTCGGTCCTCTACATATATATACATATACACTCCTTTCTAAACAAGCCATTTACAGCCAACTGTCTGCTTAAGCCAACTGGCGGATTAAGACTTCTAAGCCAGCTGATGCTGTCAAGAGCGCTCATTATGCGCCGGGGTGTTTCCAGGCGAGGGATGCTCTCTCTCCTCTCTCCTCCTCCTCTCTCTTAGGTTAGGTTTGGGAGATAAACTACTCCCCTTTGCTTGCATAACCCTTTTTTTTGTGGCACTGGCACCATGGGGGGGAGGGGGTTTGCACCTTGCAACAATGGGGGAAGGAGGTTTGCTCTGCACTCGTCCATTTTACGGTCATACTACTGCATTAAATAAAATACTCATAGATTTACTGTATGTTCTCTTAACCAATTAGTGCTTACTGACTTAAACAGGGCAGCCACATTGAGTTTTTTGTCCATCTTGGATTGCAAGTAAACTTAATAAATAGATTTTCTTACAAATTTTCTTACAATTGCCATAGCGGTTAGGTTAGGTTAGGTTAGTAATCAAAACTTCTCATTCTAGAAAAACCTACATAAAGCTGTTCATGCGTAAAAACAGGCCAAATATATTTATTACGTTTACTCGCAATCCAAGATGGAGTGAAAATCGCTAAAAGCATTGAAGCTTATCAAAGACTGGAACATAGGCCAGATAGTGTTGCGACAGTTTTTCACGTGAAACAAAAGAATTGCTTGATAATTTAACAATAAAACATATACGCAGGAAGCCAAGTGCATTTTTGTGTGTAGTTCATGCACCTTCAAATTTCAGCTGGCGGGACCCGCCCAGAAAAACAGCTTGAAGTTTCCCACGTGCCCTACACACCACCCTCACACCCCACACCAACCCCACACCTAACACCAACCCCACACCTAACACCAACCCCACACTCCGTCCCCGCCAAAAAATGACTGGTTGGAGTTTCCTACACGCCCCCAACCCCGACACCCCTGTTCGCCTAAAAAGACCAAAAGGAACATGTTTTCTTCTATGAACTTTTTCTCTATCTGGCTTCGTTTAAAAGTTGCGCATGTGTGCACGCGCGTGCGAACGAAAAAATAAATATTCTTAGGATCCTCCAAGAACAGAGACCTTTCCAACTGTGTAAGGATGAGTTTCCTACGTTGAGCGGTTTCCAAGAAAAACGCCGGACGGACAAAACTGACAGAAGGAGAGAAACTGCGTATTATAATTATTGATTTAAAAAATTAAACTAATTATTTTATTTAAATTACTTTATATTTCTCCACACTTACGATGCTCAAAAATAACGAGAGAGAACGACTTTTATCAGTAGAAGAAATGCGGGTGAACCTATCTTCGATCAGTCCCAGAAGCAATAAAATATGGAGAGGGCATCAGTCGCAAATCTCTCACTGACGTCTTCATGGATTTAATTTTTTTTTATTACGACAGAATTCGGTAACGAATTTTTAAATACAGTTTGCCTTTGATTTCGTTATTCGAGTTATGTTATGTATTGATTTGTGAATTTTTATTTGGGTGTGAGGTGGGAGCTCAATTTTTTTTTAACGGGGACGTGAAGATATTGAAATTGAAAATGGGGTGACGCGAACAAAAATAGGTTGAGAACCACTGCTTTAGCTAAATGTTTTTATCTGCAAATGAATGGATGTTTACATGGAGAGTATACTGTATATATCAGAGCGGTCGACCACAGGTCGATCCTGAACCGTCGTTCAAACTCACCTAAAGTTGATATATATATATATATATATATATATATATATATATATATATATATATATATATACGTACAGTATATGCTGCGTTTCATAACTGAGCAATATTATGAGCATGGAGAAGTGTAGTTTCAGCTCAAAGATCTTTCAAGACAAATTTTCAGATGTCAAAATCACCTTCTAAGAGCTGAAACTACACTTCTTCCATGCTCATAATATTGCTCAGTTATGAAACGCAGCTGTTTCACAGTCCATGCAGTCATCTTGAAGGGTTAGTTTTAACTAACACTTTTATTTTGTTTTGTATCTTATCTTGTCTTGTATTGTCAAAACCTATACAATCCTGTACAAACTTGTAACTATCCTCTTTCGAATGATGCGTATGATTTTATAAAAGGACTTATACTTTAAGAGTTACAGGGGTTTCTTTTGGGTCCCATTTCTCTGGATCACCCTTTATACACACACACACACACACACACACGAGGGCAATTCAATAAGTATCCGCACTTTTTATTTTCACAATTTTATTTTCACATCTGATAGATTGTAAACACATCACTTCTCAACATAGTCTCCCTGTTTCTCAATACACTTAGTCCAGCGATCTACAAGCTTCTTAATGCCATCACAAAAGAATGTTTTTGGCTGTATGTGTAGCCAATCATGCACCGCCTCCTTCAGGTCATTATCGCCTTGGAATCGCTGACCTCTCAAAGCGTTTAATTTTAGTGGTCCAAACGGGTAAAAATCCAAAGGTGCCAGGTCTGGACTGTAGGCTGGATGGTCGAGAACTTCAAATTTAAGTTCTTGAAGGCATTTTCTAGTGTGTGGAGCGGTATGAGGGCGCGCATTGTCGTGTAACAGAATAACACCTTCCGACAATCTCCATCTCCGTTTTGTGCGAATTGCTTGCTTTAACTCATTCTGAACCATGTCAGAATACGATGCACTTGTTACTGTAGTTCCACGCTCTAGATAATGTTCAAGGATAGGGCCTTGTGTATCCCAAAACAGTGTTAGCATAACTTTACCTGCTGAGGGCTGCGCTTTGAACTTCCTTGCAACGGGAAGGTGTTATTCTTTTTACACGACAATGCGCGCCCTCATCCCGCTGCACAGACTAGAAAATGCCTTCAAGAACTTAAATTTGAAGTTCTCGACCATCCAGCCTACAGTCCAGCCTGGCACCTTCGGATTTTTACCTGTTCAGACCACTAAATTCATAGAATTCATAGAAATAACAAACATCACAATAAAATTGGAAACCTTTATTTAACTAACTAAATCTGCTAAAACATATATACATCCACAAGTCTGTTCAAATAAGTGAGAAACACTTCAGATACACATTTGAACACATTTGAATTTGAATTTTCAATATAGAGGTTTTCAAATACTAACCGGGCCTTCAATGTTATTCCGACGTCCGCCATTGAAGGCCCGGTTAGGTCAACTGTATGCCCTTGACAATTGGTTAGGTTAAGTCGTGTTAGTTTCGTTAAAACTAACGAAAATAACACAACTTAACCCAACCAATTGTCAAGGGCATACAGTTGACCTAACCGGGCAAATGATCTTGTACGAAATGACCAAGGTGGAATTTCAGCCATTTCGCTTAATGGCTGAAGGTTTTAGTCATTTCGCGAAATGACCAAGTGAAACAGCCATTTCGCGAAATGACAAAGTTTCAGCCATTACGTGAAATGGCAGGTTACACACTTTGACTCTAACATATATATATACTAAAAATATTTTGAACCACTCCCATAGCAAAAAAACAAACTTAATTAAGTCTCTTCACACTTGGGGTTTACACTAGGGTCTCAAACACGCGGTTGACGGGCCGCAAATGACCCTCCAACATTTCCAGTGCGTCCCTCACGAATTCGAATGAATTGTAGCCCACATATGATGAAGAGAAATTTGGCGATATTATAAGATTCCTCTTTAAATATACATTAATATAAGCGCAAATATTCGGTAAAGAAATGTGAGCAAGTAAACAACTATTGACAACTTCAGTTTCTTTATACAGAAATATAGTTTGAGGCTCCTACTTTACGTTGAAATAAATACTTAACTGCGTCAACTAAAACTTGTATACGTAATTATCCGCTTGATAAGGCATTCAAATCGTTACTTAATTAATTAGTCATAAAAAAAAAAAATGACAATCGTTTTTGACCAATAAAACCCTTTATTCAAGTCACAAAATTTAAAACCTTACATCAAAACAAATCACAATACGAGGCATTTGTAAGGTATTAGTAAACTTTCAGCAAGCTGTTAGCAACTGCTGTTAATAAGGTGTTAGTCAGCTGTTAGTAGGCTGTTAGTAAGTTGGGTGCTACTATAGCGTGATTCCTACCTCGATTCGGCGGTCTACCTTTTAATTATAGCTTCTTACCTTGTTTACTAATTGCTTGTTTACATTCCAATGTCCATCGCCCTTGACGATTGGTTAGGTTTAGTCATGATATTTTCGTTAGTTTTAACGAAAATATCGTGACTAAACCTAACCAATCGTAGGTAGACCACATACTATAGTAGCACCGAAACTATTTTTTAAATAAATAAAATTGAATAATAAATAGCATTTTATATTTATTATATTTTCATTTATACCTTGGATAGGAATCACACTCTACAGTACTGTAGTTTCGAACCAAAACGGGTAGGAATCACCCTATCTAAGTATCGAAGTCACCGGTAGGAATCACGCTATAGTAGCACCGTTAAGTTGTTTGTCAGCTTTTAGTAAGCTGTTAGTAAGCTATTAATTATCTTTTAGTAAGCTCGTTAATAAGTTCTTAGGTTTTAGTAAACTGTTAGCCAGCTATTAGTAAGCTGTTAATCACCTATTAGTAAGCGCTTAGTAGTTGTTAGTCAGGTATTAACACAAAAACTAGATTATCAGTTGACAACATCGACATAGCGTTTGATAAATGTGTACACGAACAAACATAAAAATAGGATTTCTAATAAGTTTTAAAACATTTTTAACAGTTTTGTGAAGGATTTTGTTAATAACTTTCTTTAAAAGAATCTTTGACACTTTAATAACATCAAAACGATATAAAAGCGTTTACATTAATTATTCCAGTTATTTTTAATATTTCAATTACTTCAGTGACGTATCATATAGGATTTTAATTTAAATCTGTCATTGACATTGTGTGAGTGCACATTGTGCACATGCGCATGCAGGTACACAGGCACACACACACACTCACACACGCAAACAAGTGTTGTTTGACATTTTGGGGTAATAAATAAGGAAAGATGTTGGATGTTGTTAATTTATTTAAAGTTTTCTTTACTTAATTTTTATGTCTCATTTTTTAATTTTTTATTCTATTTTTAATATTTTTGGCTGCGGAGGGGGCAGGCAGGGGAGATAGACTAAGATGGTGTTGAGGGGGCACCATTATAACATGTTTGGCTGTCGATATTTCATTTCAGAAAGGAGTCACTGATGGATGTATTCTGAAAAACAATCCTTCCTCTTTCACCACACACACACACACACACATATATATATATATATATATATATATGTATCTGTGTGTGTGTGTGTGTGGTGAAGAGGAAGGATTGTTTTTCAGAATACATCCATCAGTGACTCCTTTCTGAAATGAAATATTGACAGCCAAACATATTATAATGGTGCCCCCCCCCCCCCCCCACACCATCTGTTGTTTTAGTTCTAATGTATTACTTTTGTAAATTTAATTTAAAATAAATTTTTCTATGAGACCGGACTTATGAAACACCCTGTGTGTATATATATATATATATATATATATATATTCTTTCCTTATTTATTCCTTATTTATTTCCTTATTTATTCCTTATTTATAACATCTTTCCTCATTTATTACCCCAAAATGTCAAACAACACTTGTTTGCGTGTGTGTGTGTGTGTGTAAAAACGAAATAGCTACACCTTTATACTGGATATGGAGAAGATCCCTAGACACTGGGGAAATACCGAGCATCTTGAAAAGAGCAAACATTGTCCCTATATATAAAGGAGGAGACAGATCTCAAGCAAAGAACTATAGATCAGTGTCATTGACGTCCCACCTCACCAAAGTATTTGAAAGAATAGTTAGAGAGAAAATTTATGATTTCCTGGAGACACGGGAAAGATTCAACGAAAATCAGCATGGATTCCGATCAGGTAGATCATGCCTATCACAACTAGTAGAACACTACAACAATATCCTAGATGCATTGGAAGGCAATGACAACTACGATGTTATATACACAGATTTTGCTAAAGCTTTCGATAAATGTGACCATGGTATAATAGCACATAAAATTAAATATATGGGAATAACAGGCAAAGTGGGAAAATGGATCTACAACTTCCTTAGAGATCGTCTGCAGGTCGTCAAAATTCAAGGTATATCATCATCAGAATCGGAAGTACGCAGCTCAGTACCACAAGGGACAGTACTGGCCCCACTCCTGTTCATTATCATGCTAACAGACATAGACAGCGGAGTAAACAGCAACAGTATAGTAACATCCTTTGCAGACGATACAAAGATCAGCAGAAAAACCAGCGATGTACATGACGTGGAGGCCTTGCAGAGGGACACGAACAAAATATACAAATGGTCAGAAGAAAACAACATGTCATTCAACGCCGAGAAATTTCAACTCTTGAGATATGGTAGAAAAGAAGGACTTAAACAGACTGCATATTATGCTCCAGATAGACAGGAAATTCAGAGAAGCACGAAAGCGATTGATCTCGGGATAATAATGACAGATGATGCCAAATTCGAAACACAAAATCAGATAGCGATAAATAAAGCAAAAACAGTCGCCGGACAGGTACTAAGAACGTTCAAGAGAAGGGACAGGACAGTAATGATTCCCCTGCTAAAAACACTGATTATACCAAAACTTGAATACTGCTCAGTTTTGACGTCCCCATATAAAAAGGAAGAAACTAATAAACTAGAAGAAACGCAAAGGCATTTCACAGCCAAGATTGATGGCTGCAAAGAACTCAACTACAGGGAAAGACTACGTAAACTAAATCTGTACTCACTGGAAAGAAGAAGAGAGAGGTACATCATAATCTACATATGGAAAATGATCGAAAAACTGGTACCAAACCTAAAACTAAACCCAATTACCATTCAAACAACACTGGAAAATAGGAAAGGCAGAATGTGTAATGTTCCCAAATTAAAGGCCCAACAAGGGACCTCCTCAACCCTGAAGGAAAATAGCTTGGTTGTCAGGGGGCCAAGACTTTTCAACCAGCTTCCTAAGGACCTCAGAAACGTAACGAGGGTCAAAGTTGAAGTCTTCAAGAAAAGACTGGATGCCTGGCTCAGGACAGTACCAGATGAGCTGGGCGTGCCTGGCTATGTACGGTGGAGAACGCAAGAAAGCAACTCGCTCCTCCACCAGGCCAGACCTAGAGGCGGGGCCACCAGCTTGACCTCCGTGTGAAGAGAGACCAACGCACGAAACAACATAAGGCATAAGGCAAGGTGTGTATATATATATATATTATATATATATATATATATATATATATATATATAATATATATGATGGAAACCCACAAGGAAAAAGAAAAAATAATTAATAATTAAAAGGATGCGAATAAAAATAAAATGAGAATAATAATAAAAATAAAAATGAAAATAAAAGAAGAATAAGAAGAATAAAAGTGAGAATAAGACTAAAAAGAATATAGTTTCACCACTGTTTTATATCCCTCTTTTATAAGATTTTCGTGTGTAGGTGATACTCAGTGATATTCAGTGATACTCAGTGAGACTTACAGTATAATGAATTTGTAAAGGTGATTATAAATAGAGTGACAGTGACACTTAGTAGCCTGCATTTAGTTTTGAGTGTTTTAAGTTCATTTGAATTTTCTACAGTTTATCATCTAGTAAATTCAGTGGTTCCCAACCGGTTTTGGCTTATGGCCCCCCTTAGGAACCTTATTTTTTCCCGTGGCCCCCATAAGCATTATTTTCAGTAGGTAATATGCAGATTTAACTCTATTTTACAAAATAACATTTTCCTGTGGCCCCCTTCAAATGTGCCATGGCCCCCAGGGAGCCATATGGCCCCCGGTTGGGAAACACTGAATTTCTATTCTAGTTTATCATCCCTGTGTTATCGTTGCGGCCACATTACCATCTTCGTTCTCACCTTCGGTGTCACCTTCGTGGTATTTTTTTTACTTGGTGAGCCCCGAAAAGTTTACTCCCCTCACTTATTACTTAGTATGAGTAATAATAATACTAATACTGCTACTACTACTACTACTACTAATAATAATAATAATAATAATAATGCTAGTGAAGGAAAGTTTGCTGATTGGCCGCAGTTAAACTCAATTAAGAATAATAGGAGATGAGGAAAAGGCTTAAATACGCAACTAATGAAGGTATAGAGAGGGTAAAATAGCCTTTATGGATATTATGAGAAAGGAAGGCGGCGTCCAAATGACGATTCATGGTCTTTGCTTTCCTTCGTAACTGAGAAGACACTCATTTGTAACCTTTCAAGAAGCGTTCCAAAGAGCTAAAAACATAAACGAAACGAACGTGCGCTGATTTCTGAGAATTGTAAACAAATGGGGATCTCAACAGAGTGGTCTCTTCTGTGTTTCTGATTGATTCATTCACACACATCAAATACGCTGTGGTAAATTACGTGGTGAAGCGATGTGAAGAGTGGTGAAAAGTAAAGACTGGGCAACATGGTGAAATGAGAGGTAAATTTTTTTTCATAAATTATTTCTCGAATGCTATGGTATGATTCTGTCTCACACACACACACACACACACACACACACACATATTTACACATAAATATATATATATATACACAGTATATATACATTTTAACTGCAAACAACACAGTATAATTAATGTAAAGAACGACGCTTGTGCAGAAAAACGTTCCGCACAAGATGAGGAGGGAGAACGAGCAAATGAAAAATGTGGTATCTCCCAGGAATCGAACCCGGGATCATCTAACATATCCGACCGGCAATTAGATGATCCCAGGTTCGATTCCTGGGAGGTACCTCATTTTTCATTTGCTCGTTCTCCCTCCTCATCTTGTCCGGAACGCTCTTCTGCACAAGCGTCGTTCTTTATATATATATATAAAATAATAATAATAATAAAAAAAATGCAGTGCAAAATAAAATTTGATTTTAGGACCATTCGGTAACCTATGAAATCTATTTATGTATAAGGCCAAGCATATTTAAATGTACAAGCAAGTCTACTTGCGAAGATTAAAAAACTATTTGACAATTTACTGCCTCTTTAAGGCTGAACTGATACGATACAAACCTCATTTTACGAGAGAGAGAGAGAGAGAGAGAGAGATTCCCCAAACGATAAAAGCGAAAGAAACTACTGGAGTTTCCGGAAACCTTTCTTAACTTCCCCTTTTTTTCAGAAGAATTTATGCGGTTCAAATGTTTGAAATCAAATATTATCCCAAAATAAAATAAAGTGTTATCCAACTAATTCTGATTCCTATTTCGTTTCGCGTCTAAGAATGAAAAATCCGCCAGTCTGAATCTCAAAGGAGGTAATTCTCAAATAGATCAGTAATATGACCGCAAAATGTTAGAGTGCAATTGCAATGCAATGTTGATCAAATGTTGCAAGGTGCCAAACCCCTCCCCACTAAGGTGCCAAATTCCCCTTCCCCCCGGGTGCCACAAAAAAAGAAAAAGGGGGCAAAGGGGACTCCCCCAACCTGCCACAAGCTAGGAGGAATCCCACCCAAACCTAGCCTAAGAGAGAGAGAGAGAAGAGAGAGAGAGAGAGAGAGAGAGAGAGAAGAGAGAGAGAGACCATCTTTTCATCTGAACCTCAAGACGTATAATAAAGCTCTCGACCTTACAGTTGGCTTAGAAGGTGTAAACCAGCCATTTGGCTTAAGCAGCCCGTTGGCATAGAAGGCACTGCCGACTGCCTTAAGCAGCCATTTGGCATAACCAGCCATTTGGTATAGTGTATTCATATATATCCAGTAAGTCCCCGACTTACGAACTTAATGCGTTTCGGAGGTCTGTTCGTAAGTCGAAAATGTTCGTAAGTCGGAAATAACTTATATCGGCAAAATAAATGCATAAAAATATGTAAAGTATGTAAAAAAAGGGCGTCAAAAATTGCACAACGTATGACACTAACTTATGTATTTTATTCATTAAAAAACAAACCTCCACCCCCCGCCATCTGTGCATCAAGTTCCATCAAGTCTTTGTTTGTTAGCTCTTGCGAGTGGCTTTCTAGTAACTGATGGAAGTCTTCTTCCGCCAGTTTCATCTGCAGTTCGGTGTAACTACATACCGCTAGCACGCACTTTGTTCGTATCTTCGAAAGTTCGTAAGTCGAATGCTCGTAAGTCGGGGACCTACTATATATATATATATATATATATATATATATATATTTCAACTGAAAAGAACACGCAGTATAATTAACGTAAAGAACGACGCTTGTATGGAGAACATTCCGCGCAAGATGAGGAGGGAGAACGAACAAATGAAAAAATGAGGTAACCACCCGGGAATCGAACCCGGGATCTTCCGATTGTCGGTCAGATATGATAACCACTACAACACTCTATATATATATATATATATATATACCTTTCAAACTTTCAAATGTTTCGCGCGATGATTCATCATTTCACGAAAGTCAAGCTTGTCGTCCCCTCCTCTCGAGTTGGCCTGGTGAAGTAGTGAATTCGTTTCTTGTACTCTCCACCTCACATAGCCAGGTACGCCCGGATCATCGGGGATTGTTCTGAGCGAAGCGTCTAATCTTCTTTTGAAGATGTCCACTGCAATAACATTCGTGTTTCTTAGGTCTTTGGGCAGCTGATTAAACAGTTTTGGTCCTCTCACAACAAAACTATTTTCTTTCAGGGTTAAGGATGTTCCCTGTCTCGCCTTTAATTTGGGAACACAACACAGTCTACCGTTTCTACTTTCTACCGTTGTTTGGGGAGTTATAGGGTTCAGAGTAAGATTAGGGACTAGTTTCTCCATTATTTTCCAAGTGTAAATAATGGCGAATCTCTCTCTCCTCCTTTCCAGTAAATATAGATTTAATTCGCGTAACCTTTCCCAGTAGTTTAGTTCTTTGCACCCCTTGATCTTGGCTGTGAAGCTTCTCTGAATTCCTTCTAGCTGTCTAATGTTTCCTTTTTTATATGGGCATGTTAGGACCGAGCAGTATTCCAATTTGGGTATGATCAGTGTTTTCAGTAGAGGAATCGTTATATTCCTATCCCTTCGTTTAAAGGTTCTCAGTATCTGCCCAGTTACTTTCTTTGCTCTCTTTACTGCTAACTTGTTTTGTGTTTCATATTTCGCATCATCAGTCATTACAATATATATATATATATATATATATATACACACGAGGGTAATTCAATAAGTATCCGCACTTTTTATTTTCATAATTTTATTTTCACATCTGATAGATTATAAACACATCACTTTTCAACATAGTCTCCCTCTTTCTCAATACACTTAGTCCAGCGATCTACAAGCTTCTTAATGTGCACCATCAGTGATTCGCAAAACATCCAATCGATAATCCAAATGTTGCCATGTACGCTGCAGCATATCCACATCACTTCGCTCAATAGCAGCTGCGATTCTTGCTTTTAAATCATCAATGTCTGTCACCCACGTACAGAAAAGAAAACACTTGTCAAAACTTGTTATCAGAAAAAACTTAATGAGTTTCTCTGTAAAATGAGACAAGACTGGAATTTCTACACTTCATGGTTGACTTTTAATAACAGCCAAAAATTGTACAGATAATTCTCGGACACCCGGTATATATGCTAATATGGTTGCTATTTTACCTGATAAGCATTCAATTAACCTAACCGTGAAAATGGGTACCAGGGTCCAGTTCAGAAAATGGATGAACAGGCCAAGAATAATTTAAAAATTTCCGCCTACATCAGTGTTCCTTTCTCCTTAAAGGACCGATGAGGAGCTCATTCGTGTTATAGAAACTTTTCCTGGTAGTTTTGAAGAAACTCAAGTCGAGGGCAGTGACCTGAAGGGGAGGTACAAGTTTTGCACCACACCCGTTCCAGTGGTTGCTGCATCATCGACGAAGTGATGTGAGTTTTTCTTTGTGTGTGTGTGTGTGTGTGTGTGTGTGTGTGTGTGTGTGTAAAAAGAAGCAGTGTATTTTAAAAAATTATTAAATGATAGAACCATGAGGAATGTTTTATAAAATAGTACAAAATAGCATTTACTGTATATAGTTTTACGTAATATAATGTTATAATGTTTCAGACCAACAAAGACCCTAGGATCCACTCATGGCTGGTCTACCTAAGTGTGTTCGTAACTGTGTATTGTGCATGTCCTCCGTGGTGGCGGAGAGGACCTACAATTTTACGTGGGTTCCGAACCATAAAAGCCTTAATTTTACTACCTTTATTAAACTATAGCCAATCTATCAACATATGCGTCTAATCGATTTTTAAACTTATTTATAGACGTGCTACTAATTACTTCTACTGGCAAACTATTCCACCTATTTACTATTCTATGCATAAAAATGTTTTACGTAACTGCTGTCTCGAAATTTCTACTTGTCAACTTACACCCGTTATTTCTAGTCCTATTATATTGAGATATTTCGAAAAAGCTATCTCTATCTACGTGATCGAACCCATTCATAATTTTCAAAGCCTGGATTAGATCACCCCTCAGCCTCCTAGTCTCGAATGTAGTCAATTTTAACTCCTTAAGCCTATCCTCGTACGACTTCGACCTAAGCGACGGAATCATCTTAGTTGCTCGTCTTTGAACTCTTTCGATTTTGTCTATATCTTTTCGCATATGCGGATTCCAAAATTGGAACGCGTGCTCCAAATGGGGTCTAACTAATGATTTATATAGAGGAACAATAATATCACATGATTTGTACTCAAAATTCCGAGCTATAAAACCTAACACTTTGTTCGCTTTATTGACCACTGCTATACTTTGTTTCGCCACTTTTAAATCACCAGTGACTATAACTCCTAAATCTTTTTCCTGCTCTACTCTTGCTAACTCCTTCCCTGACATACTATACGCAAAATTACCATTACGCGAACCTATATGTAAAATTTTGCACTTATGGACGTTAAATCTCATTTGCCATGTGACTGACCAATCAACGATTTTATTCAGATCTTCCTGGATTTTACCTCTATCTTCGTCATTAATCGCCCTACCACCCAACTTCGTTTCATCCGCAAACTTTGAAACTGTACTGACAAAGTCGACATCTAAATCGTTAATACATATAAGGAAAAGAAAGGGGTCCAATACAGAACCTTGAGGAACGCCGGTCGCTACATTAGCCCAAGACGCCTCCTCTCCATCAACGACCACCCTCTGTTTCCTACCTCACAACCACGCTTCTATCCAATTTCTTACTACACCCCTGATTCCATGAGCCTTAGTTTTTTTCAATGAGCCTTTGTGCGGTACAGTGTCAAACGCTTTTTGAAAATCTAAATACACTACATCTACCGCCCGATAACTATCGTAAACTTCAACCACGCTTTGAAAAAATACTAAAAGATTAGTTAAGCAAGATTTGTTTCGCCTAAAACCGTGCTGCGTATTTCTAACCAAGTTATGCAATTCTAAGTGTTCGACTATACGATCCCTAATTATTGATTCTAGTAGCTTACCTACAGCAGACGTTAAACTGATTGGCCTATAATTTCCCCCCGCACCTTTATCGCCTTTCTTAAAGATAGGTGTTACATTTGCTAACTTGAAATTATCAGGTACGCACCCCTCAAAAATAGACGCATTAAGAATCTTTGTTATCGGCACAACAATGCTTTCTTTTAATTCTTTTAGTTTTATGGGATATATGGAATCTGGCCCCGGTGATTTACGCATTTTCATTTTATCAATATAGCGCATTACCTTTCTTTCACTAACCACAATATTATCCAAAGTATTACCATTATCAAAAGGTATTATGTCTATGACCGTAGGGATATTCGTTACATCTTTTATTGTAAAACCTGACGTAAAAAATTCGTTTAGCAGGGTAGCCATTTGCTTGTTTTCAGAAACTAGCTCTTCGTTAAAATTTTTCAACGGCCCCAAGACACTTTTTACTGGATTCCTATTGTTGACATATTGAAAGAATCCCTTGGGGGTTTTCTTTGCCGTCACGAGCTCTGGAGATTTCAAATTCGCGTTTTGACTTTTTTATTACACTTTTAGCTTCACGCCTTAGAGCTATGTAGTTGTTTCGTAACCACAAATTGTCTTTATCGCACTTACGTATGTAGTCTATAAGCCCCATCTCTACTCTTTATAATATCTCCTACTCTAGAAGTAAACTACAAGGGCTTTTTGTTTACTTTCGCACGTTTAATCTTGTACGGTACACATTCCTCATTTATAGTCCTAAATACTGTTTCAAACGATTCCCACATTAGTTTTGCGTTGGAGATCCCCATTACGTTTTCCCAATTGATGAGTGACAATTCATTTCTAAATTTACAAAAGTCTGCGTGCTGGAAGTTAGGAATTTTAGTCGAGTTAGCTGGTTTCGAATGACTTACTGAGAGGACAAACTCTACCATATTGTGATCACTATTGCTTAACGGTTCTATTACTTGAAGGTCCGTGATTAGCCTATCATCCGTAGTTATTACTAAATCTAAAATGCTGTCCAACCTCGTAGGTTCCCCAATCTTTTTAATAAGAAAGCTATCCTCGAGAAAATTAACTAAACGATTACCTTCCGCGTCTCCCTGCATTGTATCGTAATTCACGTTGGCGCAATTAAAGTACCCATAACTAAGGCCTGCTCACTACCGATTATTCTCTTTAGTTCACGATATAACGCTTCGTCCGTATCAGCTGTTTGATTAGGGGGCCTATATATAACCGCAACAACAAGTTTGAAATCGTTCAATTTAAGTTCTGCTATAGTCGAATCTATCGGTTCTGGAATTGTGTGCTTTACTTCTATAACGTTCGCAATATTATCTTTGATATGCAACATAACACCGCCTCCTCGCCTACCTATTCTGTTTTTAACAAAAAGTCTATAACCTCTAATTTGATACTCCCCTACAAAGTCACGTGTTTCAGTGCTAAGCCACGATTCATTTATCGCAATTAAATCATAGTCTTTACAAGCAATTAAAGAAAAAAATTCGTTTATTTTATTTCGTAGACTACGAGCATTTAAGGATAGAACCTTCAAATTGTTTGTAATTGCGGTACCTTCGCGAGCGCAAGGGAAATTTGAGGAAATTACGCCGAGACCGTTCGAGTTACGTCAGCCTGAAAAGAAGAGACAGTATTATGAAATAGTCTTTTAAACGCGCAGCTCCAACGTCATTAAGATGAAGTCCATCTCCGAGGAACAAGTCCTTCAATATTTCTCACACATATAGGAGTGACATTGACATTAATTTTTTATATATTATATATTGCTAGCCAACTTAAATTAGTTACAGAATTAGCATCCATTACATTTTAAATAAGCTACAGCGCATAAGACTCGTCCTTAAACGGTACACTAACTAACATTATTGGAGACATTATATATTTTACACCATATTGTAGCACTTACTCAAGTTACAAATATATATATATATATATATATATATATATATATATAATATACATATATATATATATATTATATATATATATATATATATATATTATATATAAGCACACCGGACAAAAAATTAGTCACCCCTCTCAGAATGTACCTAATAACCTGCGACGGCGCCTCTGGCCTTGATAACCGCACGAATCCGGCGAGGCAGAGATTCTACGAGGTTGTGCATGTACTGAACATCGATTTGCTGCCACTCGTTCATCAGCCGGTCCCGAAGTTCCGCCAGAGTCCGTGGGTGTCTATTCCTGCGCTTCACTTTCTGTTTCCAGCCTGAACAACACCTTCGACGCATTCAGGATTAAAGGCTTCATTGGACCTGCGATGTACTCGTCGCCTCCCATCATTGGAGAACAAACAAAAACGGGACTCATCGGACCAAATTACACGTTTCCAATCTGCCGCAGTCCAGTTTTTGTGCCTCTGAGCCCATTTATAACGTGCCAATTTGTGACTTGCTGTTAACAGCGGCCTCTTCCGTGGTACCCTGCTCCAGATGTCAATCGCATGCAGTTCTCGTCGCAATGTCCGTTCGGAAATTGGTCGCTGGAGAACCTCATTGGTTTCTTGGAGCAATTGTTCTCTGGTTTTAAAACGATTTGCAGTTACTAGACGAGAAACATGGCGGCGGCCCCTATTGTCGAGAATTGTTTTCCGGCCACAGTTACGCCGTCGATTGTCAGTTGATTGCGAACTACACCACTCTTTGTAAACTCGCTGGACAGTACGCGTTGACACACCAACAAATTGGGCTACTTCAGACATTTTGTGTCCGTGGGCTCTGCCAAACACGATGGCTCCTTTTTGCCACTGAGTAACGTCTGCCTCACGACCCATTTTGCAGACTATATCCAACACACACTTTGTTCTTCACCACCTCACGAAACAGATCTATCCTGTGTGCTACGTCACCGCTACTTGTCACTTACCAATGCTACATCAGCGCCCTCTGTGTGACCTTGAACTTCCTACTATCGGTGCTATTAGGGGTGACTATTTTTTTGTCCGGTGTGCTTATATATATATATATATATTAGGGTGATTCAAAAAAATCAAAGTTTTTTTTTTAATTGTTCAACCTGTATTTTTGTTCCCTATGACAAAAAAGTAGTGTATGCCAAATTTGGAGAATTTTAAATCAAATTTACTATGTGCTACCAGGCGTCAAAGTTTCCCTTTTTTTCAATTTGTTTGTTTTTACAACTTATGATTTTATGTTTAATTGTTTATATTTCAGAATTTTTAATAATGGTTTATATACTAGCTTGCTTTTAATTGTTGTTTGGAACTCGTAATTTTGATTCCAATTAATCGATTATGGAAGCTAGGCCTAACTCACCATCACCTAGTTGCTCAGTTGGGAGAAGTTCTACAAGAAAAGAAACTGAAGTATGGCTAATTGGGCAGCCCTCTGCAGTACTAAAAACATCCGTATTATCATCAGAGAAGGAAATCATGGCCCTCTTCATGCACTACAGAAATATTAAAAAGAAAGGCATTAGAGAATCATGCTGCTCTACTGCAGATGATGTGCTAGCAGTTTGGAAGAAAGCAGGAATACCAGCAAAACAAAGAGTACATGTAGTAGATAAAATTCAAGGAATACTAAAGGAATGGCAGCTGCTTAAGAAAAACAAAGCAAACAAATTGAAAAGATCACAAAATTTAAATAATAAAGAAGAAAAATGGAAAGATAAACTGGAAAACTTATCTGACATTGCTCATGAGAATGCTAGGGAGCCTATAAAAATAGAAAATGATAAGAAATTCTTGAAAATGCAACGTGAGAAAGGACGTCATGGAAAAATGGGTACCATTGATAAGGCTGTTGCTAAAAAAGAGCAAAGAGCAGCAGAAAAGCAACAACATTATGAAAAGAGGAAAGCAAAAGAAGAGATCAAAAGAAAGAAGAATGAAGAGGCTGTCATACTCACCAGTACATCATCAGAATCAGAAGAGAGTAAAAGTGATGAATCTGGTTTCTGTGCTGCACAACCTTCAACATGGAAAAGTAAGGTAGGCAAACGTAGAAAATTGTTTGATGATAAATTATTAGGAAGTCTTGATGTTGCAAAATTGAGTGACAGAAATGCGTCTCTAGTTTTAACGCCAACAATCAGACATTGCTTGAATGGGGCATCTGCGAACAAATAAAATGCATGTGTTTCGATACAACGGCAGCCAATACTGGTCCTAGAAATGGTGCAGCTATTCTTCTAGAACAAAAATTCGACAACGATTTATTGTCATATTTGAAATTATGCTGGAAGCTGTTGTTTCAAAGTCTTTATCACCATCTTCTGGCCCAGATATAGTCCTTTTTAAGAAGTTCAGATAAAAATGGTCAAGCATTAATAAGGAGGACTACGAAACAGCATTATCAGATCCAGATATCTATGAAAATATTCATGACATCAAAGATGACATAATTATATTTGCAGCAAATCAACTAGATACATTCCAACCAAGAGACGATTACCTAGAACTATTGCAGTTAACAATTATTTTTTTGGGAGGTGAACCAAAAGGTGGAATCAAATTTAAACATCCAGCGGGACTTCATCGGGCTAGGTGGATGGCCAAAATTACATATTCATTAAAAATTTTTATGTTCAAATCTCAGTTCAAAATTTCAGTAAAAGACAAAAAAGGACTAAAAGACATCTGTCTATCTGCTACTCGGTTATATGTAAAGGCATGGTTTACAGCTCCTGTGCCATCTTGCGCTCCTCGTCTTGATCTGGAATTATTACAGAATCTTGTAGTCTACAAACAAATAAATGACACAATTGCATTTGTTGCTATTAAAAAACTGTTAGGTCACCTCTGGTACCTATCAGAAGAACTGGTAGCCTTGGCCTTTTATGATGATGAAGTACCTACTGAAAAAAAAAAAAAATGGTAAAGGCCTTGCAAAATACAACAGAAACTCTTCCTGCAAAACGGGCTTTTCTAGATCCTGCACTTATTCCAACGAAGAAATTAGAAGATTTTGTCACATCAAATACTCAAAGATTCTTTACAAGTTTACAATAACAGAATTTAGTTCAAAATTTTTACTCAAAGATGCTAAAGAATGGCATAATGATGAAGAGTATAACTTCGCTAAGAAATCTATCAAACAGTGGAAAGTCGTGAATGATATAACGGAAAGAGGAGTAAAATTAATGGATGAATATAATAAAATACTAACACATGACGAAGATCAAAAACAATTCTTGCTACAACTAGTGAAAAACTACACGGCTGTTTACCCTGATAGAAAAAAAGAAACATTGATGAAGTAAGGACAGCTAATGTCTCAAATATCATGCTAGTTTAATTATGCATGCTTGTGGTTATGATAGGACCTACGGGGAAGCTTTCCACGTTAAAAAAAAGCAATGCGCCTTACACTGTACCTCCTGGGTGGTGTGGAAAAATTTGACAATTTGAGTCGTTCTGTCAATTTTTAATTGCTGGTAGCAACCCCTAAATATTAAAAATTTGCTAAAATATTTTAGGATAGCTGTTTTTATGCTGAAATGAACCATTTAAAGGGTTGAACACATTAAAATATAAAAAAAAATTTTTTACCCCCATATTTGAATCACCCTAATATATATATATATATATATATATATATATATATATATATATATACATAAAACTTTACACAATACATTGAGTGCGCACAAACGGGAAACGTTTTTTTTATCTGTCTGCATACCATTTCATCATTTCGTTTGGTGTGACCCAGGTCGAATAATTTTTAAAAATTTGTAAACTCCTTCCCACGTATCATATGCGAGAGAAATGAAAGGCAGTATATGCCACACGTATTGCTATAGCAGCCCTCGAATTGGTAAAAATTCCAGACAATTTGGAGAATGTGCAATTGCAGAGAAATTTTACAATAATAGGGTCATTCCAGGGATGAGCCCCTAGTGAGTTAAAATAGTACATTCGAGCTCTATTTTTAAAGTAGATGGCTATCCAATGAATCCCTTCTCCACCACTAACATCCGGATTTAGAATAAGTGCGCCGCAGTCTCTCGTAGCTGGGATCTTCAACGTTTCGTTCTTCGCAAACACATCGATAAATTTTGAACGTTTGATTCAGTCACTATTCATTACTCTCTGGAGTGTATTCGCGTCCATTTTAAAAGTCTGTGAGTATACCTCTAAATCTATCGATCTCTATTAGGGCCTGTGATTCAAGGTATACTAGTACACTAATAGGCGCGTCTAGCGGCTTGGCGAATTCCAATTTGACTGAGATGTTTCCACTCTGCTGTGAACTTAAGTGTGTGTTTACACTAGCAGATAAGTCCGGGGTGATGTCAAACGGGTAAAGGTTGAACTGCTCGATGAATTCCTTCTGCGTTACGCCAATTCTTAATTCATCGCAAGCACCGACAATATGTGCAAGCTTATTATAAGCTTATTAAATTCTTCGTTCCCTTGCTTTCAAAACTCACCTATAATGATTATTCTATTAACAACTCGTTTGATTTTGCTAAAGGGATAAAAGAGATCAACCATGCCGATTCTCTTACTATGGCCAGTTTTGATGTCTCGTCATTGTTTACTAATGTCCCGTTAAAGGAAACATTAAATATCATACTATACAAGTTATTCACTACTGATGATGCTCTTATTAACGGCCTCACTCAGACTCAATTTAAAAACCTCCTCGAAATAGCGTGTTTTGATAATCTTTTCTTATTTAATAGCAACTTTACAGCCAAATTGATGGGGTAGCTATGGGTTCCCCGTTGAGCCCAACACTAGCAAATGCATTTCTTTGCCATTACGAAGAAATTTGGTTGAAAAGTTGTCCTAATAGTTTTAAACCCATATATTACAGAAGATACGTGGATGACACTTTCTTAATATTTAAACATCCTTCACACGTAAAACTTTTTCTTCATTATCTTAATAAACAACATAGTAATATTAAGTACACATGTGAAAACGAAACAAATAATAGTTTACCTTTCCTAGATGTTCTAGTTAAACGGGCTCATAATAAGTTCCAGACCTCACTATTTCGAAAACAAACTTTTACTGGCTTGGGAACCAATTATTTAAGTTGTATGTTTTACAAATATAAGATTAGTGCTATAGTAACATTATTAACAAGAAGTTACTGTATTTGTTCAGATTACTTTTCATTAAACGAAGAATTTAAATTTTTAAGACAGTACTTTATTAATAATTACTACCCGTCTAATCTTTTTGATAACCAATTAAAGAAATTTTTAAATAACACTTTCAATACTAAACTCCCCATAAATACAGTACAAAAAGAAACCAGACATATTAAATTACCTTTTTATGGTTATCATTGCGTATTCGAGGTGAATTGTCCAAACTGCTCAAGTCTAGTTATCCCCAAATAAATTTTAGATTCGCCTTCGTCAACCCACTTAAATTATCAAATTTTTTAAAGTTCAAAGACAAATTCCCCAAAACTGTATGCCCTAATGTTGTTTACAAATACACGTGCGACAGCTGTAAGGCTGCGTATATTGGCAGTACTCAACTCCAACTGGAGGTACGCCTTTCTCAACATTTGGGCTTATCAGTCCATACCAACCGTCCCCTCAGTAGCACACCACAATCCGCAATTAGAAACCACAGTAATGAAAACAACCATCCCCTTCACAAAACTCAGTTTGAAATTCTAACTAGATCCAATAACCTCACAGAACTCCGAATTTTAGAATCTTTGTACATCTATAGAAACAAACCCTCCATTAACAATAATAGTTCATCTTACAAATTACAGGTCTTTTAACTAACCAACCGATTTTCATAGACATATCATACCTTCTAATTTACTGACCATACAGTTTTCTCTTAGTTTTTGTCAAGTATGGAGGTTGATGTAAACATTGTGTATTTACCTGTTGAGGTAATTTAATTTAATTTTAATGATTTTAATTTTTTGTAGTGATGTAATTTTAATGATTTTAATTTTGTATTGGTGTAATTTTCATTATTTTTATTTTTGTTTTAAGGTTTTAATTTTAATGGTTTTAATATTGTATTGATGTAATTTTCATTTTTTATTTTTGTTTTAAGGTTTTAAGACTTAATTCACTGATGATGACAAAAGATTTGTCGAGACGTCTGAAGTACAAAAAATAAACGAAAATGTTTGCCGTTGTGTTGGTCCTTCTTTTCATATATATATATATATATATATATATATGTGTGTGTGTGTCCATTTACTTGTTAAAGATGTTTATTTTATTTATTACGCGTATTTGAATATATATACACACACCATGAATTATTTACTTGTTGATGATATGTTTATTAAATAAATCATGTTTCAATTAGAGTTTCGTTTTCTCCTTCGTGTGTGTGTGTTGTTCGCGTGTATGTGCAGGAAAAATTCTAAGCTCCGCCCACTATATGATCAATCAAAGGGTCACGTGGCTCTTGCTACTACCTGGGCATATCTCTACCCCTGCGTGCTCAGTTGACGGCAGCAAGCCCTGGATCTCAGACGTGCATTTTGAAGAATTCTTGCGTAAGCGGTAAGGTGATGGCTACCTTTGATATTGCTTGCTTGACATTTATGAAGTGGTATTCGATATAGTCTACAGATGTGGTGGATACTGAAAGATTCCATATTCCTCCTTCCTTTGAGACTTTTAAGGCTACATTGAACCGTGCGAAGCGTGAGGAACAAGAGTTTCAAATACTCTACGGCTATTCTGGCGAGAGCATGGCCGGATTTCGTGGCACAAACGATGTAATGGACTACGTCATGGGGCTAAACTGTGTAAAGGCGTACATATACCGTGAAGTGAAAGAAACAACACGTGCAGAAGAGAAGCAATGGGTTTGGGTAGTGAGTCTTGTTGACGAATGGAGTGACAAGCAGTATTATGTCATGTTCCATCATACCGAGTACGCATACCCTGTGGCTGAAAATATAAATCTTGTTATTATGGACAATCTGAAATATTTTTATCATTACATTCATATATATATATATATATCATGATGAGGTTCGCAGTGAGGTTGTGGCCAAAGGCCTGTGCGAGTTTTTAATAGAGTTTAGAGACCAGTATCGCTTACTAAGCAAAAAGGACAGATATGGACACATGTTTTTCTCAAATAGTGCGCCAGAGTGTTAATAAAATGTGCGTAGTTCGAGAAAATATTTCTGAACGAAAATATCTGGTGCGCATTCCGGGGAATGGGAGTGATCAAACATGAAAGCCGATATTACTTCATATATCGCAGATGGAAAAATTCTCTAAATGATTGCCCGGTATAATGGGATACAAGTATTTACATGACTCTTTCATGCTGGAACGAACCCGTACACAATTCACTAACGCATTGTATGACACGCCCCGTGTTGCTCGTTCCCCCACACCACCCTCCGTGCCAAACCGCGCACCGGCTGTTCATAGTCACCTTAGAGCTTGACCCGACTGGACGTGTATTCCTCACAACAGAATACGAAAGAGCTTCCATTGAGTGGCATTCTGAATGCCGCATACGATGTGTCCGTGACGATGTCATTGCGTGTGTTGAGGCGTAAAACCGGCACCGTTAACTATGTACGTGAAACGACTTGTAGACACGCAAACTCTGATAAACGGAATGTTATTTATTTAAATGTTGAGGAGATGAATAGAATCTTCGTGATAGTTGAGAAATGGGGCGAGGATCGTTATAAGATACCTACAGGTGTAGGCACAAGAAGAGAACAGATTAGTGATGCACCCTCATATGCCATTATTTGTACGTTATATATAAATCGCGACCAGCTATGCATTGATATACGGCTGTTGTGGAAGAATGCATCTGATAATAACGTCCTTGTTCCCACGCGAAACCGTTTCATCCTCGACAGAATGTTTGAAATCGTCGGTTTCCGCAAGCTGAAGCCTATATTAGACGCACGTGTTCCCTATTTGCTTTATTTTGACACGGTTCTTGAATACGCAAACACTGTTCTGCTCGATCGGTTTACCGAGTGTAGGACTGAAAATGGCGAGAATGGTTTGGAACTGGAGGCGTATTTAAAAGGTATAGACTCTTCGAAATATATTGAACTTTGGTACAAAGGACTTGAGCGGTACAGGGCTGAGCTCACCTACACTGTTCACCCTGAAGAGCTATTTCTTGGAAGATTATTTCAACTGCCGATTTCACGGTTGAAAAGCACGGATTGGAAAGAGTAAACCCTCGATTGGAAAGGAGTGTTTATAAACCTGAATTTAATAATGACGTTGTGGCGAACGATGCCCTCTTTGTGCGTGCTTTTGATTGTATTGTATCCGTGTTAAAAGAGAGTGCTAACTTGCCAACCATTTGTAAAGTGGGCACAAAAATAGTATTGGACGAATTAAAGGCCCTTTACATCGAATATAGGCATCCGCATACCTTGATTGGTGAAATTATGTTAAATCGTATTTATTGCATAGTACAAAGCAACAATGATTTAACTATAGACTCGATCACGTGCGAATTTAGTACTTTAGTTAAGCGCTGTAGAACATAAAGAGCATGTATTTTCACGTATATTATTTTGAAGTTTATATATAAATGGGTATTTTTCTTGCAAAGATGTTAATTCAGCTAAGAATATATTTAATAGGTATTATTATTATTATTTTATTCTTATTATTTAATATAAATGCGTATTCGCTCGTACATATATTAAGTGTGTATATAGGTTTCTCCTGTACTTTTATTAGTTTTGATGCTTATATATAAGTGCGTATTTGCTCATACGTATATTAAATGTGTATATAGATTTCTCCTGTACTAATATTATTATTTAAGAATATATATATATATATATATATACACACACACACACACATATATATATTAGCGTTCTGCGCATTCTTCAAATAATATTTTAGCTATACACTCTGTTTAATAACACTTACGTTCATGGGTATGAAATAATAAATAATAATAATGAAACTTATAATTATAAGACTATCTCATTACTAATTACATCAATCAAATTTTAACGTGCTGTATCTGAAATAAAATAGCTACTCACGTGCTAAACGTAAAATGCAATTTGGCTAAAAACAAATTTAATATTTTTCCTCTACATTTTTTCATAATGTTATTATAACAAAATTTTTTTTTGCTTTAAATCATTATCTTATTGCAAGAAGATAATGATATGCTCATTATCTGTTGTATTTTTTGCGACTTATTCTGTAACTATTAAAGAAATCTTGAAGTTTTGATACTTGGCGACGTCAGATCAACAGTCATTTTCTCTTTTTGTTCTTGTTATTACAGTATATATTATATACATTATATAATATTTCTGGGATACATTTACTAGCATATATATATATATATATATATATATATATATATATATAAATTATTTCACGAAAGTAACACGTGAAAAATATTTATGATGAAAAGAACCACGAAGGAAAGGAAACACAGAATGATGCTCAAGCGCTTTCGTCTAATGACATCCTCAATGTTCCTGAGGATATCATTAGACAAAAGCGCTTGAGCACCATACTGTGTTTCCTCTCCTTCGTGATTCTTTTTCATCATATATATATATATATATATATATATATATACACACACATGGTGGTGCAGTAATGCGCCTCGGTGGTGTAGTGGCTAGTGTCCCTGCCTACGAATCCATCGGCCCCGGGTTCGAGACCCGGTGACGGCAGCCGGCGCGCAGCAAAACGCAGCTGTTCATCCTTCCACACAATAAAGAAAGTGGTTGGTAGATAAATGGGTATCCTGGGTGGCCTAGTGGTTAAGATGCTGGGCTGCTGGTGGGGCATGGTTCGGATTCCACGTTATACTGTAGGTCTAAGGTGGAGTGAAGAGCTTGACATTTGTCAGAATGAACAATTCTGGCGGAAGCTAACCAAAGGATTTATATATATATATATATGTGTATACATGTGTGTGTGTGTGTGTGTATATATATATATATATGTATATATATATATGTTATAATGGGTGCTACTGTAGTATGCGGTCTACCTACGATTCGGCGGTCTACCTTTGAAGTATAGTTTCTAATCTTGTTTGCTAATTGCTTGTTTACATCCCAATGTTAATCGCCCTTGACGATTGGTTAGGTTTAGTGATGATATTTTCGTTAGTTTTAACGAAAATAGCATGATTAAACCTAACCAATCGTAGGTAGACCGCATACTACAGTAGCACATTATAATGTTTCAGACCAACAAAGACCCTAGGATCCACTCATGGCTGGTCTGCCTAACTGTGTTCGTAATTGTGTATTGTGCATGTCCTCCGTGCTGGCGGAGAGGACCTACAATTTTACGTGGGTTCCAAACCACAAAGCCTTAATTTTACTACCTTAAACTATACCAAATCTATCAACATATGCGTCTAATCGATTTTTAAACATGTTTATAGACGTGCTACTAATTACTTCTACTTGCAAACTATTCCACCTATTTACTATTATCTGCGTACAAAAGTTTTTGGCAACTGCTGTCTCGAACCTTCTACTTGTCAACTTACACCCGTTATTTCTAGTCCTATTATATTGATGTATTTTGAAAATCTGGATTAGATTACCCCTTAGCCTCCTAGTCTCGAGTGTAGTCAATTTTAACTCCTTAAGCCTATCCTCGTACGACTTCGACCTAAGCGACGGAATCATCTTAGTTGCTCGTCTTTGAACTCTTTCGAGTTTGTCTATATCTTTTCGCATATGCGGATTCCAAAATTGGAACGCGTGCTCCAAATGGGGTCTAACTAATGATTTATAAAGAGGAACAATAATATCGCGCGTTTGTACTAAAAATTCCGAGTTATAAAACCTAGTACCTTGTTCGCTTTGTTGACCACTGCTATATTTTGTTTCGCTACTTTTAAATCACCACTGACTATAACTCCAAATCTTTTTCCTGCTCTACTCTTGCTAACTCCTTCCCTGACATACTATATGCAAAATTACCGTTACGCGAATCTACATGTAAAATTTTGCACTTATCGACGTTAAATCTCATTTGCCATGTGACTGACCAATCAACGATTTTATTCAGATCATTCTGGATTTTACGTCTATCTTCGTCATTAATCGCCCTACCACCCAACTTCGTGTCATCCGCAAACTTTGAAACTGTACTGACTAGGCCGACATCTAAATCGTTAATATATATAAGAAAAAGGAAGGGGCCCAATACAGAACCCTGAGGAACGCCGCTCGCTACATTAGCCCAAGACGCCTCCTCTCCATCAACGACCACCTTCTGTTTCCTACCTCACAACCACGCTTCTATCCAATTTATTACGACACCCCTGATTCCATGAGCCTTAGTTTTTTCAATGAGTCTTTTGTGCGGTACGGTGTCAAACGCTTTTTGAAAATCTAAATACACTACATCAACTGCCCGATGACTATCGTAAACTTCAACCACGCTTTGAAAAAATTCTAAAAGATTAGTTAAGCAAGATTTGTTTCGCCTAAAACCGTTCTGGGTATTTCTAACCAAGTTATACAATGCTATATATATATATATATGAAAATTAATGAAAATGAAAAGGTTTATTGGCAGACTATAGTCCATGTGACAGATATTATTAATACAATGACAGTTCACATACTAAGGATAGAAATATATACAATTGATTAGAAATAATACTGTAATGTCTGTAATACTGTAAGAGTCTAAAAGACCTGTTGTACAGCAAATTTAGGTTTCTGCCAGAACCTTTTTTATAATTCATCCAGAGTTGCTGTCCGTATATATTACTGCAGAAAGTACGAAAGAGAGTCTTTAGCTTCACTTGTTCAGAATCGAAAGTTCCTTATGGTCATATTCGCTCTAGCACACAGGCTTCGAGATTGTTTTCTTATATCCGAGTCATCAGTGAATGAGCTGGTAATAGTTTGACCCAAATATCATACTTAAACTCTTGTACTGCCTCAATTACTTCACCATTCATTTTAAACCTTATATCAGCTGGCTGATTACAGCTTTTAGGATGAAATTGCATAACCTTAGTTTTTGTAACATTAAAAAGTATCATGTTTCTGCGAATACACTTCGCAGACTTTTAGTAGCCGATCCAGACCTTTGACAGAGGGACTTATTAACACCATATCGTCGGCATAAACTAAGTTATTTATTCTTGTGTTATCTATACAACATCCCACTGTTGCCTCATTAAGTGAAGCAATTAATCCTTCAATATACACATAAACAGCATTGGGGAGAGCAAGGAGCCTTGTTTCACCCCGCAAGAGGAGCCAAAACACTCGGATAGTACATTGCCCCACCTAACGGTGAAAGATTGGTAGGAATACCAAAATTTCAATACATTTAGTAAGTACATGGGAACCTTCCTTTCTTCTAGTTTTTCAAATAAAATATTGTGGTTCACCCTATCATATGCCTTACTTATATCTAGGAAACAGCTATAAATAGTTGAATTACTGTCAATGTATTTTGATATTGTTTCTTTAAGTACATAGATACACAGGTCAGTTGAGTGGAACCTTTTAGAACCAAACTGATTAGATGTCCATAGGAAATCATTTAATCGGAGTAACAAGAGTTTTGCTAGTAATTTCGAGAAGCAGGAAGCGACAGCAATAGGCCTGTAATTATTGCTGGAAAGAATGTCTCCGTACTTATTTTTGACCAGGGGCCAAATTATATACCCTCATGAACTCTGCAGGGATATAGCTATGAGCAAGCATGGCTGATAGGAGTAATGATATATGCAGACATACTACGTCATTGGCATATTTTAAGTGCTCATTCGATAAGTCATCTACCCCTGACACAGAACCAGTCTTTAACTCTTTAATTAACCTCTTTACTTCAGAAACTGATATCAAAGTATTTTCCCTTGTCCATCCCACAGTCGTTTCACTGCAATCTATCTTAAGATTTTCCCTACTCACACTGTTAAGAATGTTAGAGTAGTGGTTTTTCCACATCTTTGCAATTTCATCCTCCCCCGCCACCCCATCGATTGTCGGAGGGGGGACATTTTTGACACCCGTTTGATTCTTAACAAATTTCCAAAATTTGTTATTATCGTTATTTATGCGAGCTTCACAGACTTTTAATGCTCGAATAGACTCTTCTTCCTGTTTACATCGCCTTATGGCCGCCTTATACTGACCCCTACTTCTACACATATTCATGTATACTGGTCCTAATCTGGGTCTACCATGAAAGCACCACAAATCATAGGCGTCTTTCTATTCTCTCTTCAGGGGGGCAATAAAATTATTCCATCAGAAATAATCTTAGTATCATGGTTGTAAGATTTAATCAGGGGGCTTCCTGCTTCTCTTAACAGGGATACTATCTTACTATAATACCTATCTATGGGTTTACAGTGAGAATCATTTGAGCAAGGATTACTACATGCAAGATGCAAAATTTCTAAATTATTAAAGAGGTGACCTGTTCTGTCTTTGTATTCTATTCTCTGTTGCATATTAACATTAGACCAATCGACGCGATTATTCTTACTGATTGAGTTCTTGTTAAGTCGTGTTGCGCATAAATTGGTAAGGTTAATTTATATTTCTAATGGTCTATGATCAGAAAGAAGGAAATCATGCAGCATATGAACTCTAACAATTCAATCCTTTAGATTATTACTAGTGAGACAGTGATCAATCCACCTGGTGGTACCACTCATATCACTAACGTATGTAAAATTACCACTGGTTACCCCTAATACATCTACATCACTTATACTTAAATTGGCCGACTCACACATGTTACCAAATTCTACAAAGAATGCCGAGTTCACATGCGCGTTAAAGTCCCCCATTATTATACAGTGAGAATATTTGGGGTTATCTGATAATGACTCAATTTGGTACAGCAAATCAATGTATTCATCTAGATTACTGCCGTTGACCCGTTGTTGTATGGTAAATAGTAGCTTACACTTCATATGTAAGCTACCTGTAATTCAATGCCTAACAACCTTACATTATCGCTTGTTAAAAATTTTATGTTTTGACAAATTTTTCCTTATTAAGAAAGCAACACCACCAAAAGGCCTACCGTACATTAATTCAATTGACAAGTCTACTGCTGATGACTCATGGTACATAACGTCATCATGGATGGTAGAGAGGAATTTTAGCTCTTGCTTAGGTAGCCAGTGCTCCTGCAGGAGTATCAAATCTGCACTGTCATAGATTTTATGAACATCTACAGTTGAATTCCTTACTGACCTTACATTATACGAGACTATTTTCAACAAGTTATCCGCCATGACTGATAGAAAATTTATTATTAGTAAGATTATTATTATACACAGTACAACTTTCATGCATTACCGTTAGGGCGCCTATTATTATTATTATTATTATTATTATTTTGCCTGTTATCAAATCTCCTGGAAAAGTGAATATACTTCTTAACAATAATACCGTCTGGCCATTGACTCATATTATACGGGTTGAAATGCGAATTTACACCTTTAATTATTACTTTAAATGAGTTATAATACAGAGATTTTGTGTTTAGTTTATTAACTAACAATATATTGTGTTCACCAATGACTTCTTCCATCATGTGTCGAATATCGCTTGTCTCGTTCGAGAGCTGAATTCGCGACACAAAGAGGGTGAGATTCCCCATCGGTGGCCTCGTCGCGAAGGCCGGTTGAGGGAACCTCGGGAAGAGCGCCTGTTAACAGTGACCCACCCATCCTCCTCCCTCGATCTCCCTGAGGCAGGGTTCCCCTGCCTGGGGGATGGGTGGCACGACCTTTGGGGGATAGGAGGCCCCCTCCCCTACTCTGTGGCTTGGTGAGGGTCTGTTAGCGGTGTGTATAACCTGACGGTCGCACGTGCCCCTCCTTCTTCGGTGGGAGGGGGACGAACTGCGCACCGAGCGAGGCGTTTGGGTAATCGAACGCCTCTCCCCTGCAGTGGGAGGTAGGGAAGAGGAGAATGATGCCTCGTCTCTTGGCATATACCGTATGTGCCCATGTACTTTATGTTATACTCCTAACATCCTAATTGTCTATAAATATGAAACACTGTAAAAAACTATAGTCAAGTGTTTAATTGTAATTAACTATAATAATTTAATATGATGTAATTAATATACTTTAATGAAACTGTAATTAACGATAATAAGCAAATGTGAATTAATTGGTAATTATAATCATAGTTGTAATAAACCAAAATTACAATGTACTCAGTGATGTACTTGGGATTGTACTCAATGTACTACTCTGACATTATACCGCCATTTAAGAATGTATACTCGGCGATATTATTATTATTTTTTTGTTATTTATTTTTTCGTTTTATTTTGGAATCTTTCAAAATTCTGATGTGTTTAAATTATGCTCAACGTCCAAGAAGTGTTTAGATCTCCCGTTAAAGGGGGGAACTTAACTCTCAACTGCACTCCCCCAAAATTTAGACTTATTTAATTCTTGTATTTTAAATTCAATCACTCCTGTCTTAGCAGCCCTTCAGCGAGGAGGTCTGAGCCCTCCTCGAGAAGGCTGAGGGCCTCCTCACTTTTAAATTCCGGCCTGAGCCATGGTCGAAAGAGGTCGAACCTCTTCCCCTGTAAAAGTCTGATCTAACTTAGAGGCTGAGCTTTACCTGTACATTTTAGCAGTAAATTACAGTAAAATAAAGTTTTTTTATCTTCTCCTTCAGCCTTGCTCTCTTCAGAGAACTTAGTCATTAAAATAGAGAAAAATAATTTCTAGGTACGTTTAGTGATGCGAGTCGTTTTTTATTGTGTCGTTTTTTTTGTTTTTTTTTGTCGTTTTTTTTGTTTAAAACGAAGATAGTCTTTAACTTATTCCATATTTTTCTTCCTTTAATCTAATAAGTATATTAGTATTACCTATAATTTACTATACTACCATGCTTATACGGTTATACCTAGTATATATAGTCATCTTTTAGAAAAACTGAATCACGCAAAAAGTATATAATAGAAAGGAAAAACAAACCCTCATTTTTTATATGTATATGTATTTTTTAACTAGAACATAAAACATTCTTCCTCGTTTCAAGCAATATACATAATTGTGATTGGCAAGAGTACCAGTATATATATTCCAGATAGAAAAAAAAAATATTCACCTTTTTTGAACCTTTTTGTTAACCTAATGTTGTTTAACCTTCATTTCCATGGAAGAATCATCACTAGATTGGGTAGAGCATATATGCTAGTTTCAATATCACAGGTACTGGTATAATATACATAATAAAAAATACATAATACTGGTATAAAACAATATATATAATTGTGATTGGCAAGAATACCAGTGTGTATATATATATATATATATATATATATATATATATATATATTCCAAATAGAAAAATAAAAAAAATAAAAATATTCATCTCTTTCTTTAACCTTTGTGTTAACCTAATGCTGTTTAACTTTCATTATCTGATTCTATTTCCATTGAAGAATCATTATCACTAGATTGATTAGAGCATATAGTTTCAATATCACAGGTACTGGTACTTATTGCAGATTTGGATGTTGACGAAGCCAATGTAGCACCATGTTTTACTTCACTTTCTTGGAATTTTGCATTTTGGGATATAAATACTAGCTTTGCTGCTCTGTCTGTGCTTAATCGGTTTCTTTTGGCTGTATGGATATTACTGTATGTGCTAAATGATCTCGGAGGTAATGAAAGGGCGAAATAGAGGTGTATGAGTTTGTGTAGGTATATATGTGAGTATGCGTGCGTATGTATCTGGAATTCTGGATGTATGCGTGTGTATGGGGTATATAATAGATATAAATATGTGTATATAAGTATTTATGTATATATTGGCATATATGTATATGGGTGTATGTGTATGTATATATATGGATGGTCTCGGGGGGAAAATATGTCATCGCGGGTCTAAAGGATAGTTAAGTGGGAGATTCAAAATCCGAGGCATGGATGTGAGAGTCCTGGAAAGGTTGGACAATGGGCAGTCAGCTCCCAGCCAGTGTTCTCGCAAGTTTAACGGATCTCAAGATACAAGACTTTCAGTGCAAGAAAGAGGCCAGTTTTTTTCTGTAAATAGGCTGAAAAGGACATTCTATACTGGTACCATATGGCCTAATTTATTATTTATTTATTTATTTTTATAATATATATCATTGCAAAAGTATACCTTATAATAAAATTGGCAATATCTATATTAATTATTAAAAAAAAAAAAAAAAAAAAAAAAAAAAAAAAACGACAAAAAAAAAAAAAAAAAAAAAACATGGACATAAAAAAAAACCATGTTTTAACATCACTAGGTACGTTATTAGAAGAATGGGGGAACCTTCAGAGAGCTCTACAGAATCCTCCGATCCACTATAAGAAGAACTCGGAGAATAGTATAGAAGAATCTGCTGCGAGTAACAAATCCGTTGCTGCCTCCTAACCAGAAACCCCGTCGACTTCGAACCAACCAAGGCCATAGACGGAGAGGATAACATATATATATATATATATATATATATATACACAGTGATGCAACGTGTCATGACAAGTTGCAAAATTGACATGTCAAGTTGACAAGTTGCAACTTGTCAATGACAAGTTTGACAGATTGAAATTGGACGGTAATACTAATAAAAACACTATTTACAAGCTGTTTTTTATTAATTCAATCATGATACATGAATATATCGTGCACTAATCATATGTCCAGAAGGAAAATGTGATGCAGAATAAATTTTTTAAGCAATTTTTATGTGAAATCATTCAAATCAATTGCTGTAGGGCCCGTAGATAACTTATATTAATTACTATTTAGTCATCATTTCATTTTCATCATTTAAATGACCCTCATCTCCTTCAGGATCATCATCATCTACATAATCTACATGATCATCAAACTCCAACTCTGTTATATCGTCATTTTGTACCGTGGGTGGAAGGGGAGCATTCTCATTTTCAGATGGCAATTGATGGTCTCTTAAAAATATATGGAGATTATGTTTCACATAAGTTAACTTCATAGCACGATCCACTACCAGCCTGTTTCGTTTGATGGTGTGAGTCGTGCCAAATGAAGAGAATGTCCTCTCTGTAGCTGCCGATGTTGCTGGAAGTTGCAGTAATGCAATGCCAATCTTAGCTAAAGAACTAGAGCTGCATACTCCTGCCCACCAAATCCAACCCTCGCAGTTGGCAACAGCATCCCATACAAACTTTCTATATATATATATATATATATATATATATATATATATATATACACAGGGCGTCCCAAAAAAATGTATACACACTTTAAATACTTTTAAAGGCAGTGTTTATTAAAATACATTTCATTTTCAAAATGTAATAGAATCTACAGACATTATTTAATTGTTTTGTCAACGCCTGTTTTCAAACTGACGTCCGTTCTGGTCCAGGCACTGCTGATAACGCGAAGCAATGGAATCGCAAACATCACGAAACATTTCGTTTGGTATTTGTGTGCATTCTCGTTCAATGGCTGCTCTCAATTCAGCGACTGTTGCAGGTTTTATAGCGTAGACTTTGTCTTTTAAGTATCCCCATAAAAAAAAGTCTAGTGGTGTGAGGTCTGGTGAACGCGGAGGGTATTCTACGAAACCCCTTCGTCCAATCCACATCCACATCGTGCCAAGTACCACTCGCAATACTCCACTCTTCGGTCCGGATCATCATCATCTTCATTAATAGCATGGACTAATCTTGGAATGTAACTTTCCATTGACAGCGCTTCAAAATGCGTTGGACAGACGATTCTGAAATTCCTACCTCACGACTCGCTTGCCGCACAGATTTTCTTGGACTTTGGTGATACGTTTCCAGTACTCTTTCTTGCTTTGTGGGGCTTGTCGATGTCCGTGGTCTTCCGGAACGCTTCTTGTGGACATTCTGAACAGTTCCATCGGCTAATTCCATCTCTAATTCGAGTGACGGTAAGTCGCGTTGGTGGATCTGTTTGAAACTCCCTCCTAAACTGTCTTTGCACTTCAACTGCGTTTTCACACTTCCAGTAGCATTTTAGAATGAATTTCCTTTGTTCAAAGCTTAGTCTGACTGCCATTATTAATTCTAATGGGTTTAACTTGGAAAGAAAGAAACATCAATTGAGCTATCAGCTGTTAAAGTGTGTATACATTTTTTGGGGACGCCCTGTGTATATATATATATATATATATATATATATATATAGAGAGAGAGAGAGAGAGAGAGAGAGAGAGAGAGAGAGAGAGAGAGAGAGAGAGAGGGAGAAGGAGAAATGGAAATGGAAAAGACCAGTTTCAACTTGTCAAACTTGTCACATATTTCAGAGCATTTTGACATGTCATTGACAAGTCCAACTTGTCAGACGTCGCATCACTATATATATATATATATGATGAATAAAACCACGAAGGAAAGGAAACACAGAATGGTGTTCAAGCGCTTTCGTTTAATGACATCCTCAGGAACAATGAAGTAAATATAGAGCTGAAGACTATATACAGGTTACAAAATAATATATACTGTATATATATATTATATATAGAAATAAAAAAAAATTTGTAACCTGTATATAGTCTTGAACTCTAGTTACTTCAGTGTTCCTGAGGATGTCATTAGACGAAAGCGCTTAAGCACCATTCTGTGTTTCCTTTCCTTCGTGGTTTTATTCATCATAAATATTTTTCACCTGTTACTTTCGTGAAATAATTTTCATATATATATTATGTTACCTCTCCAATAAAATTTGTAAATATGCCAAGATTACCCAGTTACAATTTCATTAGATGGGCCACAATACTTAATTAATAATAATACATATAATATATACTCAAAATTTTCTAGCAACATCCGGCACTACCTTCTTGGACCTATGAGGTAGTAAACAGTGACCATAAAATAACGCGCATACGAACGAAGGAACGAGCGAGCCCTTTAAAATATATATATATATATATACACACACACACACATACACACACATATATATATATATATATATGCATATAACTGCAATGACCGCGCAGTATATAAATGAATAGAAACGACATAAGTGTTAAGGAACGTTTCTGCACACGAGGAGGAGAGATAACGAATAATGAAAAATGAGGCGAACCGCCCAGGAATCGAACCCAGGGCCTTCCAATTGCCGGTCGGACGCTCTACCATTATGCTACCATTATGCTACGGAGTGAGGTCCGTAGCATAATGGTAGAGCGTCCGACCGGCAATTGGAAGGCCCTGGGTTCGATTCCTGGGCGGTTCGCCTCATTTTTCATTATTCGTTATCTCTCCTCCTCGTGTGCAGAAACGTTCCTTAACACTTATGTCGTTTCTATTCATATATATATATATATATATTAGGGGAAGCCCTTTGAAAAAACGAACTTTTGAAATTTAAATCGCTGACTCTGCCATTTTGTTCTATTTCGGAAGTAAATAAATCGTGTGCAATTTTTTATTTGATCCGACAATATTTGGGGTTTACGCAAGCGCACTAAACATTCACAATTTACTACCTATTAGATCTTATTGATGAATATCAGGATGGACTAATATTAGTACACGTTTCAACCACAAGTGTCAGTAGAGATCAGCACAGAGAGCTTTGCTTACATACGACGTGTTTTGATTATCTCGTGTTTCATGGTGTGACGTTCTTTATTTTTCACATTTCAGATTCTAAATAATAGCGAAAGTATTAATTACACGATCAAAAACTAAACTGTGGCTCGTGGGACAGCCAAACTCGAAACTCTCAAGAAACAAGCTTCCCTCAAAAGGCGAAAACTTCCCTTTTGTTTCATCACCACACTGAGGAGAAGAAATCTCTCAAGGAAAGCATTGCTACAACGACAGACACGCAGGATCTTGAACGTTTGGGAAAAAAACGAGGATTCCCACGTCTTACAAGCGAGACATCATCAAGAAACTTGGGAAATTCCACTCTGAGTGGCAAGGACTTAAGAGCATCAGCTGGAAATCAGCCTCGGCCATCAAACGGAGCCCTCCAACTTCTTCGGCGTCGTTCACCAAAAAGCTCTGAGTTTAATAAAGATTCAAGAGAACAAAGATTTCCTGATAGCGCAAGGGAGGAACGGCAAGTGGCCCGAGCTGAAAGCGAGGCTGCAACACGAGACAGGACAGAAAAGGAGACAGAAGAAGCTGAGGAGACTGTTCAACTGGAATCCTCTAGTAGCAGCAGCTTCACCAGCACTGAAGAGACGGAGGACAAATGGTCTACTTTTGCTAAAACCTCACCTCCCTCTCCCAAGGGAAGGAAAGGCAAAGTTGCCATTTCTTTGGACGTGGCATCTGCCCTAGGCCGGACCGGGATTAGCGACAGAAAGGCGGCACATATCCCTTCGCGTAGCAAATGGGAGTTGATGTCGAAACGTTTTCTGCGAGTTCAAATGATGTCAGACCTCAATGGTCGTAAGCAGATAGATCGTCTCCCTATTCTGGTGTCCGGAGAAAACACCCAAAAACTGCTCGCCGTCCCAAAGCTACCGAACTCCAAGGCAGAAGGAACGGCACAAAAACTGGAAACAGTTGACGATTGGAATCTTCGTGAACGAATGAAAGGGCTTTGTTTCAATACCAGTGCTGCAAATGCGGGCCTGCGCGGTGGTGCATGTACTCTGGTGGAACGAGGGTTGAACAAAGACATGCTTCACATAGCCTGTCGACACACACCATATTCATGAGTTAATCCTCCAGAAAATCTTTACTACAGTTTTACAAAATGTGTCCAGAAGCCCCAACAATGCGATCTTCGACAGCTTCCGAGACTACTGGCCAAATATTCGTCAAGATGACTTTAAGACGGGAGTGGAGGATAAGGTCACCGTAAATATGATCATGGACTGGAAAGAAGGGGTCATACAGTTCGCAAAGAGTGCCCTTCGGGAGCAGTTGTCGGAACATAACTACAAGGAGTTCCTCGAACTAGTCATCATCTTTCTCGGTGGTGTACTTCCTCACGGTCACCGGTTTCGGACGCCAGGAGCAGTTCATCGCGCACGCTGGATGGCAAGGGCTTCGTACTCGCTGAAAATGTAGATGTTTCGAGAGCAGTTCTATCAGTCCCACAGACTTTCCACATCGAGGTCCCCCGAACCTTCCTTTCAGGACGCAATGTGGGGACACCTACCTGACGTAAACGTGTTCATCTGCAAGCTGTACGTTAAAGCATGAATTTAATGCCCGTTCCCTGCGTTAGCTGTGGCGAATGACTTGCGTCTCCTACAAGACTTTCAGCAGTACGCAGATCCAACAATCGGAGCAGCCGCAGCGTCTTCGTTCTGCAAGCATCTCTGGTACCTAAGTGCGCTTTTGGTTGGAATGACTTTCTTTGATTCTAGCCTGTCGCTGGACACCAATAAAAAAATGGTGGAAGCAATGAACACAAAAGAAAGCTCATATGATCCATCCCCTGAGTGCTGGAGCCAGATGCTACAGGGAAGAAAGTAGAAGACTTTGTTACGCCAAAAACAAAGGACCTGTTCGACGTTCTCGGTGTGCCTTCCTCCGTCCTACCAGCTGGACAGAGGACAACGGCTTTCAGGTTACACAGAGGGAATTTCAATATTGGACCCGTGAATGACTTGGCGGAGGCAGGAGTTGCCCTTGTTAAATAAGTTAACTCCTCACTTACCAGGAATAAGGAGCAAAAACAGTATCTCCTGTAGGTTGTTGAGGATCATCGTCACGCTTTCCACAAGGTCATAAAGAGGGATCTGGTGGCGCGAACCAGGCGACAATGAATGTTTGCAAGGCATGAGATCCTCCCCCCTTGAGGGGTTAGTATTCACTGCTGACACAGCAGGTGAAGGGGATCTGATCTGGATAGCAGCGCCTTTACACCGATCATTAATCACGATAGGGGTACTAATCATTATTTAGACAGTATAGGCTATAGAAATAAATACTTGCTCTGCGCAACCCTTAACCCTTTCAGGACGACCGGTACAAATTGGTAGTATTTCAAATACACGCATTCATAACTTAACCCTACAAAAAATTCCGGCCTTAAACGGTTAAACCTTCATCGATTTAAAAAAAAACTTTGCACCCGGCGTTTCTTCGGTCAGCTCCATACAGTGAGAGGGTGGGAACTGAAAAAATGACAGTTTTGAAAATTTCACCCTATAAGGTCAAAGTGATGTGAAAATGGCAGTGAAAATGGTAATTTACAATGGTACACTGATATTTTATTGTAGTTTTTGCTGAGAAAAACGAGTATGATGATACAAATTGTGCCAAACACAGAAAATGGAGTTCTCATCTAGCATACATCCGTCAACATTACATCACATGAATAGCCACCCTTAGTGTCATTATGAAACCACAATTATAAATTTTTATAACTTTAATATATTATTTTGCGTCATTCCCAGATTTACATGTTCCTGCCAAGGTTGTACTGTATACTTGTACGCATCGTGTCTTCTGACTCCCCAGGCACCACAGTTCGCCTGACAGCCAGCTGCAGTAGTTGTCCCCCAGCTACAGAATCCAGAGGTAAGAAGCTACTGAACATGCTATGAGAAACGAGAAAAAATATTCCGTTACACTTGTTACAATGTACATTTGACTGACGTGAGTAAACTGAGTAAATATTTGTTGTTTTTCCTTAAGCAATTAAAATTCGCTGAAATTTATTTGAGTTCTTTTTAGTTTTCAGTTAATAATTCACCTATAGAAGAGCAGAGATGGAATCAGCATCCCACACACCAGTCTCCACAACTGAAACAACATCCTTCTTCACATCAAGCTAGCAACATCCCCTCTTGCAGCAACTCTACACCAACAGCTTTCCATGCAGCAGCATCTACACTTTCAAGTTCCCCATGCTATTCAGCAAGAAAAAAAAATTTGTGAGCAAAAGGCATTCTAAGCAACATTGTATGTTTGGAACTCCTGAGAAGTTGCCTCATAATCTTTTGCCAACTAATTTACAAGTGGCTCGGTACTTTCTCTAGCTCGAAGAAAAGAAAAATGCAGCTACAGTAAGAAGCTAATCATCAGACAAATAACTCAGGATCTACTAAAACTTTGGCAGCAAGCATCAATCCCCACAGATCAGGAAAAAGCGGTGTTTCAAAAGATAGCAAGATTCATAAAAAGAGGAGCAACGTTGAGTAGATAAAAAACAAAGAGAAACTAAAAAATTAATATATAAATAGTCTCGCTAATTTGTTTGATATATGTGCCTGTAAATATAATTTAAAATCTCATACAGACATAGGACGCAGTGATGATTGTGAGGAAATTCACATAGATTGTATATGTCGGATAGATGAAAAATTACCAAAAGAGGAATTAGAGTTTCTACTTGATCAGAGGAGTGATGTAAAATATATATAGGTAGTGTAGATGTGCATGCCATACAAATTTTACAAAAGAGATACAAGAGGAAGCTCTCAGAACAAGTAAGTAAAGAAAAGAAAACCACTAATCGTTCCACTGAAGTTCAATCTTTGAGCTTAGTAGAAAATTCTTCAGATGAAGACAGTGACAATGGGATAATGGAAACTGAAGACTGTGGTTTTGAAAATACTGGAAGCCAAATGAGGATGTCTTTGCGGCATGTTGCAATGCAGGCAGATAGATTTAGTGTAACAAATCTTGCTACTGCTGCTATTGCAACTGCAACTTTGGTATGATCGTTGGTATGATCACCAAAGAAGATGACCATCTCGTAATAGACAGAATTAAAGTGCGGAGAAAAAGAGTAAGACTTCTAAAAACATTGAAAAGTGATAAAGTGAATCCTATTACTTCCATATACTTCAATGGTCGAAAGGATCAGACTTTGAGTAAAGTGAACGTCAATGATAGGTGGTACAGTGAAAAGAAGAATGGAGAACACTATGTAATGATTGCTGAACCAGCTGGAGAGTATATTATCCATCAGACACCACTAGCATAGAGTAAGGCTGCAGACATAGCAAATTCAGTATTGTCAGTTATTAAAGAGAAACATCTACAAAATGATATAGCTGTAATAGGCTGTGATAGCACAAAGTACCAACAATGATTATAAAGGAGGTGTGATTCATGTTGTGGAGAAAGCACTTGGTATGCCACTTCAGTGGTTCATTTGTATGCTTCATACAAATGAATTACCTCTAAGTACCATTTTTGGTCCTATTGGGAAAGCTATTCAGTACCATTTCAAACCTATAACTAGTGATAAAGAATTATTATATCTGCTACAACACATTGTTGATGATCTTAGTGGAGATCAGCAGTACTTATATCGCATTATTTCAGCAATCAGAAATGGTACAGTTGATGAACACCTTGCTCATGTAAACCCAAGTCCTCTTAGTCATGCTAGATGGTTAACTCTTGCTAAAGGGTTTGTAGTCTTTATGTTTCAACAGTGAAATCAACAAAGAAACTTTACACAATAACACACTTTATTGTGAAAAATTGTGGTCCTAATTGGTTTGACATCAAGTGTAGACCTAATTGCATAGATGGCCCAAGGCATGTGTTTTCTGCTATTAACAGGGTTAAGCATTTGCCTAGAGAATCAGTAGAAATTGTTCAGAAGTATATATCCCGAAATGCATACTTTGCTCACCGGGAAAATATTCTCCTGGCAATGTTGCGTGATTCAGGTAAAGAAAAACGTGAAAAAGCTGTCAGCAAAATCATGGACATGCGAAATGAGACTAGTCAAAATTTAAAATTGAGAGATTTTAAGGTTCTAATCTTAATTTGGGTCTTTTCGGTTTTAGGTCCGGCACTGGATTTTTTTCCATGTTTTTGTTATAGACGTAGATTCCATTTCTGCAATCCGTTTCAACACGCAGGCAAAGATCTAGTGCGCCAAGTGCTGAACGATATTGCGCAGTTTGGCACGTAGCAAACTTTGGTTTGTATTCCTTTCTGTGTTCTGGAAACCTGTAAACGTAATAAACTTGCACATAACTCTTTTCGTGTTTATTTCTCCAAGAAACGGATTGCGGAAATGGAATCAGCGTAAAAATCTACGTCTATACCAAAAATATTAAAAAAATCCAATGCCCGACCTAAAACCGAAAAGATCCCTTAATTTTGATGCAAAGGAATGGGATGAAATAATTAATTGGAATGACACTAAACTAAGTGAGCCACCTCTTACAATTAAGCTAACAAAAGCAGAAATGTTAGCTATCAAAGAAAACGCATTGAACATTCCAAATTATTCCAATCATATCCAGAATGTAGAGCGTTGTATTAAATTAGTGACGGACTCTTCAAATTTGGTATTTAGGTTTGAAGCACGAGATGGTTTTATCAGAGCTAGAATGATTTTATGTAGTCTAATGCCAGACGTAGAAACCAAGAAGGATTTTGCTAAAAGTTTGTCTTCTTTATTCGAATAGTTAAGGTTGTTTTTTGCATTTACCATTTGTGTACTCATTTGCTGTGTGTTTCTATACTCTATAGGTATTTATTAAAACAAATTAAAAAAATTGGTTATTTTTTCTTTCCCTGTTTCTTTATATTCCTTGCAACAAAACATTAAATTCGAGAATATCGTTAATCCAGGAAAGAAAAAGTAAATAGAAATTCATTAAATAATCTGAAAATTATTTGCAGAAGATATATTTTTAAGTTTTGTGAGGGTTATATCTATTTGTTTCCCCACAACATAGCCAAGAATCAGTTATAAACCACTGTAAACCCATTTACGACACCCATTTCGTATTTTGGCAAAAATGGGGCAGTTCAAGATACTCTAGAATATTTCAGTTTTCTCTGTGTTTCCTAGTTAAAATCACAATATAATTTCAGTGCGCCTAAAGGGAAAGGAAACTTTTGTCGGGTTTCACTCCGTCCATATATATATATATCAGCAGAAGCCTGACACATGAGAGCGATGTTCCCTGCATGCAAAAACAAACCACCTCTTGATCTTTAAAGAGGTGGTCCGTAAACACACTGAAAACGCTATCGTGCAACCAGGAGGGCTGTGGGCATGGTTAAGACGCTGTGGGTTTGGCACGTGGGTTCATTGTTGTTGTGTGGGCGTGCGGGTGCGGCGTACGTGGACGCATGGGTCGGGTCGTGCGGCGGGCTGATTTCCGTTTCCAGGTATCGCCCTTGAGATCCATGCGTGGTTACTGTATTCCCCGAGAGGCTACGCCACCCTTAAATATAACCCATAAAGGTTCTTGAAGTCTCCCCTTAACCTCACCTAACCTACCCCTACCCTTCTCAAATACATCTCATAAAAGGACGTGAGGACCGTGTAACGTCATTATTCCAAAAATTTCCATAATTGTAACTCATAAACGGACATGAGGAACCAAAGGGGGAAATTCTCAATTCGAGCAATTTTCTGTCTCCTCCAATGATAACATACTACTCGATTCGAAAAGTTTTTTTTTTTTTTAAATAAGGAACTTCTCCACCCCAATTCCCATTGGACCCCATTTTGAATCAGTTTTTAGCCGCAAAACATCAGGCAATGGGAGATGGGAGACGAACCAATTTAAGTTCATTTCAAGAGGCTGCCACATGATGTTCGAACTTAATTACCAAAGTTATGTTCCACGTCAACTTTAATAGGTTTGTGTGTTTAACGGCTAACAATCGTCGCGTCAGTAGCGGCTCGCTTCGCTCGAATTCGAGACAAGATAGTAATTCCATCAGGAAATTGGAAGAAGATGAACTACCTGATAATGGAGGTGGCACAGACGATAATAGGGAAATTCTCGTCGACGTCAGTTGAAGGAATACAACAAAAAAGAGTTTACCCTAAAAGAAGAAGAAGACTCAAATAATGGAATCAAACTGAAACGCAGTTATGATGCAAAGACAGAGTTGAAACAAGTTCAAGGCTTGACTTTACTCAAATAAAGACGTAAGTGATAAAAAAAAAGGTTTTGCGTATTTTACTGAAATTATTCACCATTTCTTGGGAAATATTATTTTCTATATTTTGACGATGTACTTGTAAACAGCCCATTGACGAATGAAGCCTGAGAGTGATTCCCACTCAATGCTATTCCCATTTCCAAATTGAAATTTGAGAAAAGAGTTTCTTCACTTAAGGATGTCATTTCCATTCGTATTCACTGTATGATGACTGTATGATGACGAAATGATAATGACTAATATTTTCTAACTGAACTTAACCTAACCTAACATTAGCTTAACCTAACCTAATCTAACCCGAACAACATAAATCGCGAAGATTATTTAAAATGGTTTCGAAGTTCGAAAAAAAAGACGTCAATTTGGATAACGTATGATATTAATTTTAACATAAACCATATATATACACTTAAAAACTGCATTTTTTTAGATAAAAATAGCGTAAAATAAGTTCCTTCCCATAAAGTAACTGATATTATCACATCCCTCGATAATTATGAAAATAGGAGTTAAAAAAAAAATCATTATTTTCAGCCACTAACGAAATTATGTAAAATTTTTAAGTACTTGTTGGTGGCAAAGCTTGTGTGACACCAATTGGTGTTAAATTAACTAAATAGTTTTTACAGTGTATGTATCGGGTGACTTTTTAAACATATGACACTTTAAAAGGTTTGTATTTTCTTTATTAACTGAAATAAGGTACAATAAAAACGTCATGCTTTTATCTACTAATTTCCCGTGTACAGAGAAGGTACAGTAAAAATGTCATACTTTTATTTCCGTTAATAAAAAAAAATACAAACCTTTTAAAGTGTCATATGTTTAAAAAGTCACTCGATATATCTATTGTAGTTTTGGAAAACAAATTTTCTAAAAAGCATCAAAAACTTATTATTTCGTAATATTTTCTTTTTCTTTGGCTATTTTGTACTCTTTGGTAACAGTAACCAAATTTCAAAAACAAAACCAATCATTAATTTTAGGTTTCTAGTAGTACCGATTCCAAAATTTAGTCGGTGTCGATACCGATGTCATTTCCATGAAAAACTGCCGATACCGATGCAGATACTTTTCCTAAATTTAAAATGTAAAGTCCCTTCATAAATTTTACTACGCTAATGTGAAGCATTCAATTTTAATATTTTTACATTTCAAATTTGTTTAAATGCTTTTCCTTAACTCACTCCACAATATACAGCACCAAAATTTGTTACTCATATACCGTAGCTAAAGTGATGCTATATAGTTTTATTAATCAGCAAAATGATAAAATAATTTTATTTTAGTTTCATAAATTGAATACCAGTATTTAAAGTAATTGTTTTTCCTTATGTTGAAGGTATTTTCTTTCTTCAACAATGTCAACAACAACAAAATTTTTCATTAAAATTTCAATATCCTAATGGCCAATTTGAATAAAAAAATGCGTACTTTTCCGTTATCTGCCCCCATGCAAAATTTAAATGTTTCCAGGTCAACTCACTCAACTGTACGCCCTTGACGATTGGTTAGGTTAAGTCGTAATATTTTCGTTGGTTTCAACGAAAATATCACGACAACCTAACCAATCGTGGGCGTACAGTTACCTAGAAACTTTTAAATTTTGCATGGTGGCAGATAACGGAAAAGTACTAAAAAATGGCTAGGCCTATACATTGTGGGTTTATAAAATTATCAAAATACTTAAAATAAAGTCAACATAATAAGATGGCTTAAAATATAAATTATAAAGTACAACTTAATATAGAATTTTTATTAATATAGAGTAGGAGATTACATTAGTTTATAATATTTAGAGCTTAGCTAGTTAGAAAAAAATGTAAATTTATGGGCAACTTAACTTATTAAGCTTTGCCTTTTTCGTGATGTAAAATATTTTTAGATATTGAAATGAGTATATATTATCATAAATAATGTTTTTGTATGTTAAATTTTTACAAAATTTAGATTTTGTTTTGTAATAAAAATTTTAAAATTTCAAAGAATCGGTAAGAGAATCGGCTAAATTTGCCTAATGCCGATTAATCGGTACACCGCTAGTTTCTAGGCGAACTTGTTGGATCACTTGAAGATCAGGGCCCCCAGCCTTCTTTAGTTAACCTTATAAGGCTAACTAACGAAAATATCACGACCTAACCTAACCAATCGTTGACCTAACGATTGGTTAGGTTAAGTCGTGATATTTTCGTTAGTTAGCCTTATAAGGCTAACTAAAGAAGGCTGGGGGCCCTGATCTTCAGGTGATCCAACTTTTTTCAGAATCTATATCACGAGCTGGCCCTAAAAGTTTTGCCTTTTGTTAGTAAATATACTATAAGTAGGTAAATATAAGTAGTATATAAGTAAATCTAAATAGGGTAAGTAAGGTGTAGTAAGGTTGCGTAAAGTTTAAAGCAAATTTAATTTGAGTTTTAGTACGAATTAAATAATTAATTTATTTAAAAAAAATGAAATGTCACAACCAAATTCCTTTGAACAAATTCCAACATTTTGCTGACATCATTTTGAGCATTTAAAATGAAATACCTGAAAACGGAGAGTCGTCTTCAATAGTCTGAAACTTTAACTAAAATAATAATAATTAAAAAAATACAGAATAATAAAATAGAAAAATAAACGATTTGAGGATTGTTAAATGCGTTTAGAAAAGTGTAAAGTTTCCATTTACGAAAATGAATGGGTCGTTCTTTTTTTTTTCTTTTTTGAAGAAAGTAAAAATGTTCGTTCAAAATTACTCAAAGTAATTTTTTCTTTTTTGAAATTCGTTTCTGTTATTCTTTTAATAGTTAGACGCGCGTTCGCTCTGGCGTTCTGTGTATGTGTGAATTGTTCATTCCGGTGAACATTTGCTGTTTTGTTGGCTTCATTTCCTGCGTAGATACGAGAGAATACCAAAAGGTGTTAGAACATTTCTTGGAATTGCTTCGTATTACGAGAATGTTTCGGAGTTTTCAGAATTGCGAAGCTTCGACATCGCTTACAGGAAAAAACCCGTAATAATAATAATAATAAATGTCTGGGCTTTGTTTAGACGCCTTTGTAATGGCAGAGGGCTTATGACGGAAAGGTGACGGGAGGGGGGGTTACAGCTTTATGTGGTTTCTGAACTGTTATCCTCATCAAGGAAAAGCTAGAGAAATACCTTAATCGACGCAAACTGAAGTCTGCCCCGAGATTCGAACTCAGGATCTTCAAATTAATAACCCTGCGCTTTGCCATTAGTCGCCCTGGCGAATTTAAAAAAAATTAAGAGATGGACGTAAGAAGACGAATCCTTTTAAAAAAAAATTATAGAAGTATGTACTGTATGTGCGGTTGGTTACGAAGTTCGGGATACACTGGGGCACACACATATACCTTAGAATTTAGTGTATCCCAGCTTTTTGTAATCGATAGTACAGTTTCTGAAAAAGTTCACCTAGAAACATAAAATTTCTAAAGTGTAAAAAATTACTAATTAATATTGATGGGTTTTGTTTTTGAAGTTTCATTACTGTCACCAAAAATAATAAAATATGTAAAGAAAAACAGAATAAGACCAACTAATAATTTTTTATGACTTACAGAAGTTACTGTATTTATAAATTCTGTAGCGTTTCATCGTGTTTGGAATATATCACTATACAGGGTGTCTCAAAAGTCCCTGCGCCCCTACATAGAGAATATATATATATATATATATATATATATATCTACACACACACACACACACACACACACACACCGTGTGTATGTATATATATATATATATATATATATATATATATATAGCATCCTTCGCCGATGACATAAAAATCAGTAGAAAAATAAGAAACCCAGAAGATATAGGATCTCTACAAACCAACATGAATAAACTCTACAAATGGACGGAAGACAACAATATGAAGTTTAACACTGAGAAATTTCAGCTGTTAAGGTACAGAAAAAGAGAAGACCTAAAATCCATGGAATATTATACCCGAAATGGACAGAAAATTCAGAGAAATTCTAGAGCAAAAGATTTAGGGATTGTAATGACTGATGATGCGAAATTTGAAACACAAAATAAGATAGCAGTAAACAGAGCAAAGAGAATAACTGGGCAGATACTGAGAACCTTTAAACGAAGGCATAGGAATATAATGATTCTTCTACTGAAAACACTGATCATACCCAAATTGGAATACTGCTCGGTCCTAACATCCCCATATAAAAAAGAAGACATTAGACAGCTAGAAGAGATTCAGAGAAGCTTCACAGCTAAGATCAATGGGTGCAAAGAACTACAGTATATTACTGGGAAAGGTTACGCGAACTAAACCTACATTCACTGGAAAGGAGAAGAGAGGGATGCACCATTATTTACACGTGGAAAATAATGGAACCCTGTAACTCCCCAAACAACGGTGGAATGTAGAAAAGGAAGATTGTGTCGTGTTCCCAAATCAAAGGCGAGACAGGGAACATCCTTAATCCTGAAAGAAAATAGTCTTGTTGTGAGAGGATCACAACTGTTTAATCAGCTGCCCAAAGACCTAGGGAACACGAATGGTGTTGCAGTGGATTGCAGAACAATCCCCGATGAGCCAGGCATACCTGGTTATGTGAGGTGGAGAGTAAAAGAAACCAACTCACTACTTCACCAGGCCAACTCGAGAGGAGGGGCGACAAGCTTGACCTTCATGAAATGAGGAATCATCGCACGGAACCTTTGAAAGGTTGAAAGGAAAGGTATATAGGTGCACAGGGACTTTTGAAATACCCTGTATAACGTTTCACACGTAATGATGGGGAAGTTCACCCTCCTACCAAACATCTTAAAACGTCATGTGACGGAGGGGACTTACCGCTTTACGCGGGATTCGAACCATCTGAGGGTCGCTACATAATCTGGACATTAGAGGACTGTCTCCTATGCAACTACTATCCAGACCGAGTGTCGCTTAACTTTGCTGATTGAATGGAAGCGATGTTACAAGTACAACAGTAGCTAGGACGTAACCTTAACACTCCATTATATATATATATAATATATATATATATATATATATATATATATATATATATATATATATATATACAGGGCGTCCCAAAAAAATGTATACACACTTTAACAGCTGATAGCTCAATTGATGTTTCTTTCTTTCCAAGTTAAACCCATTAGAATTAATAATGGCAGTCAGACTAAGCTTTGAACAAAGGAAATTCATTCTAAAATGCTACTGGAAGTGTGAAAACGCAGTTGAAGTGCAAAGACAGTTTAGGAGGGAGTTTCAAACAGATCCACCAACGCGACTTACCATCACTCGAATTAGAGATAAGTTTGAAGCCGATGGAACTGTTCAGAATGTCCACAAGAAGCGTTCCGGAAGACCACGGACATCGACAAGCCCCACAAAGCAAGAAAGAGTACTGGAAACGTATCACCAAAGTCCAAGAAAATCTGTGCGGCAAGCGAGTCGTGAGGTAGGAATTTCAGAATCGTCTGTCCAACGCATTTTGAAGCGCTGTCAATGGAAAAGTTACATTCCAAGATTAGTCCATGCTATTAATGAAGATGATGATCCGGACCGAAGAGTGGAGTATTGCGAGTGGTACTTGGCACGATGTGGATGTGGACTGGACGAAGGGGTTTCGTAGAATACCCTCCGCGTTCACCAGACCTCACACCACTAGACTTTTTTTTATGGGGATACTTAAAAGACAAAGTCTACGCTATAAAACCTGCAACAGTCGCTGAATTGAGAGCAGCCATTGAACGAGAATGCACACAAATACCAAACGAAATGTTTCGTGATGTTTGCGATTCCATTGCTTCGCGTTATCAGCAGTGCCTGGACCAGAACGGACGTCAGTCTGAAAACAGGCGCTGACAAAACAATTAAATAATGTCTGTAGATTCTATTACATTTTGAAAATGAAATGTATTTTAATAAACACTGCCTTTATAAATATTTAAAGTGTGTATACATTTTTTTGGGACGCCCTGTATATAAGCACACCGGACAAAAAATTAGTCACCCCTCTCAGAATGTACCTAATAACCTGTGACGGCGCCTCTGGCCTTGATAACCGCACGAATCCGGCGAGGCAGAGACTCTACGAGGTTGTGCATGTACTGAACATCGATTTGCTGCCACTCGTTCATCAGCCGGTCCCGAAGTTCCGCCAGAGTCCGTGGGTGTCTATTCCTGCGCTTCACTTTCTGTTTCCAGCCTGAACAACACCTTCGACGCATTCAGGATTAAAGGCTTCATTGGGCCTGCGATGTACTCGTCGCCTCCCATCATTGGAGAACAAACAAAAACGGGACTCATCGGACCAAATTACACGTTTCCAATCTGCCGCAGTCCAGTTTTTGTGCCTCTGAGCCCATTTATAACGTGCCGATTTGTGACTTGCTGTTAACAGCGGCCTCTTCCGTGGTACCCTGCTCCAGATGTCCATCGCATGCAGTTCTCGTCGCAATGTCCGTTCGGAAATTGGTCGCTGGAGAACCTCATTGGTTTCTTGGAGCAATTGTTCTCTGGTTTGAAAACGATTTGCAGTTACTAGACGAGAAACATGGCGGCGGCCCCTATTGTCGAGAATTGTTTTCCGGCCACAGTTACGCCGTCGATTGTCAGTTGATTGCGAACTACACCACTCTTTGTAAACTCGCTGGACAGTACGCGTTGACACACCAACAAATTGGGCTACTTCAGACATTTTGTGTCCGTGGGCTTTGCCAAACACGATGGCTCCTTTTTGCCACTGAGTAACGTCTGCCTCACGACCCATTTTGCAGACTATATCCAACACACACTTTGTTCTTCACCACCTCACGAAACAGATCTGATCCTGTGTGCTACGTCACCGCTACTTGTCACTTACCAATGCTACATCAGCGCCCTCTGTGTGACCTTGAACTTCCTACTATCGGTGCTATTAGGGGTGACTAATTTTTTGTCCGCACACAATTTTAGCTTAAAAATGGTTGATTAAAATGGTAAAAATAAAGAGAGATTGAAGAGAGAGAGGAAGTTATTTTTGAAAAGGAAGAAGAAGGGAAATAGTTAAACAAACGCTCGAAATAAGAACACAAAAAAAGCAAGAGAATCCCATGTAATATGCACTACATTCAAATTATACTCGATTGAAGCTATTTTCGGATCTTATTAAAAATTTGGACTGTGTTAAATTTTTATGAAAATTTTGTCACTAGTACAGTTTTTTATGCTGATTTTAAGTATGCAACTCTTTTTTTGCGGAAATAAATATTTAACATTTGATTGGCGTTTGTTTGCAGGAACAGTGCCTGTTTTTGCTGGTGAGTGAAAATGAGTGGTAACCTATAATTATAATCAATGTTTTCGTTAAGTGAAACTGATGCCTTGTACAAAATGTAAAGTGTGGGGATTGTGCCCAAAAAGAAGCAATGCCGAAAACGCCACGATATGCAAATAAAATGTATTGACGGAAGAATCAATTGGCGCGTCTTCCCGGAAGTCACTATGACGGCATACATTGATGACGTATTAAATGCAAAAGGTGTAAGTCCTTACCGGATGTAAAAAGGATGCTGCTGCGGCGGCTTTCGCTGGGTAATACTAAACCAGCGAAAGCACAGTAGTCGGGACGTAATAAAACCAAAAATTTAAATTAAGGGTAGGAGCGCATTACGGGGGCTCTGCCCCAGTGCCCCCGAGACCCAAATTATACACAAAGATTGTATCCACCTTGCCTGGGTAGCCGGAGCCAGAAGGACTAATGTAAAGGATAAAAAGGTGAGTTGTCACAAAGGGCAAAATTTGTACGAGCTTATGTTAAGCATGATTGGCAAAAAGCACTTCTCATTCATAGACTTATTTATACAAATAAAAAATTTCTGCAAAAAATGAGTTTCATATTTGAAATCATCGCGAAAAACTGTATCTGTAAAATGCAACTTTCAAAAAATTCGAACACAGTTCAAATTTTTAATAAGACCCCTATTTTCTTTAAACTTTAGTGGTCTGTTCACTCGCTTTTGTTGTTAACTAAAGGAGGTTCACAGCAGTAAATATGGATGGGAAAGATAGAGGGATAGGAAAAAGATAAGATAGAGGAATAGAGGGAAAGGTAGAAAATGGGTGGGGGTGGGGGGGAAAGACCTTACAGGAGTTACAGTACAGGCTAAAAAATTATCTTACGATTCACTCTATAAGCTAGTCCAAAACTCGTGGTTAGCCCAGAAGAAAAAGAAGTAGAAGAGGAAAAAGAAGAAATCAAGGAACAATTTCGGAAAAACATTCGCCTTAAAACATAAGATTAATAAAACTCAAAAAATACTAATTGGTTATAGCAATAAAATTTAAAACTAATATATATATATATAATATATATATATATACATATACACACACACAGGTATTCCAATTACTACACGTAAGTTATGGTGAAAATAGTGTCAACTTTCAAGAATAATTTATTAATTTTTCGTGAGTACACGATGCCAGGATGGGACAATGGCTATCCCGAATGATAGGATAGGACGCAAGGGGAAGAGTGGTTCCTAATGGCCGATTCCTGCAATTATTGTATTTGATACGAAATTCTTTTCATAGTCAGATATGAATATTCAGGTGGGAAGATGGCAAGAGACCATTCTAATTTGTGTGACGTTATCGACCATAAGGGTATTCGGATACAGTTCCGGAAAAAAAGTTTGTCTAGAAACATGAAATTTTTGAAAAGTTTAAAAAATTCCTAATTGGTAATATTATGTTTTGCGTTTGAAATGGTGCTACTGTAGTATGCGGTCTACCTACGATTCGGCGGTCTACCTTTTAATTATAGCTTCTTATCTTGTTTACTAATTGTTTGTTTACATCCCATTGTCAATCGCCCTTGACGATTGGTTAGGTTTAGTCATGATATTTTCGTTAGTTTTAACGAAAATATCATGATTAAACCTAACCAATCGTAGGTAGACCGCATACTACAGTAGCACCTTTGAAATTTTATTATCGTCACGAAAAACGATAAAATATCAAAATGAAAGTAGAATATAACAAATTGGTAATTTTTTCATGTTTTTAGAAATTTGGTTTCTTGGAGAACTTTTTCCGGAACGGTACGTGTCGTCTGTATATACACCAAAGATTTGGGTTAGGAATGTCGCATTATTATGAAAAGAAATGAGACACGTTGAAATGGTTAAGATTTTCTTTTAATTTTAACGTTTTATGGCTTTTGCAGGAATTGAAAAGGTTCTATTAATGAGGTTATTTAAATTTGGTACTTTTTAATAAATATTATTGTACGTTTCTCTAAACACTTCTACGTAGCCGATACCAACGGTAATTATTACGTCGAAACAAATTTTTCAGAAAGATGTAATTCCGAGGAGAAAGAACACTTTGGAATTAGTAGAAATTTGCTGAGCTCCGCCAAAAGTTTGGTGTATCGATCAAGTTGGACTTGAAGCTAATGAGCAAACAGATGATATACTTTGAAGTTTCACCGCTAAATACTCTCCTTCTTCACTATTCATCAGTTTAAAATTTATTACAATTACGAATTATTCTGAAGTTCCTAAACCGCGTAAACTAACGTTATCTTCAGTACTTCAGACCAACGTTCGTAGTTCATTGGTTAATATCGTTTTCCTATAAGCCAAGTGAAGACATTGAGGTCGGGAATTCGCTTTACGATGGTGCTGATGATAATAAACCGGGAGTTACCGCAATCGGTCGCATTTGTCCGACATGAGCGCCGTGCTGTAACACTTTTTGGGTTTCCTTATTGATTATTATTCTTACTTCGGAAATGAATTCAGTGTTGAAGAAGTAAATTACTTTCAAAGTTCAAATGAACTGTTTTACTTTTTTCCTTATTGTTTTTTTCCCCTTCTACTCCAGATGAAGAGAGTTTCTTGCTTCTGGGGTTAAACCTTAACCCACAGCTTTCCAAACTTTTCACGTTGGCGACACACTAATTAATTTTTGTTATCAAATATCAAATATCAGATAATTTTTCAGTAGGTGGTTTATCTTGTAGCCGATTTTGTTGATACAAAAATCAAAATTTTCAAAATACAAAAAAATTGAAAATAATTAACTAATAAAATTACAATAGTTTATAACAGAGCTTTCCAAACTGTGTGTCGCGACACACAGTTTGGAAAGCTCTGCCTTAACCCATGGAATTTTTAGGTACAGCCTAGTACTAGGCGTAAGATAGAGGTGCTGTATCGTAATATCTCCCCTACAACTTCTCCAGATGTCACACTTATGGGCAGTTGTTTCAGGAACTCCACTATGGATTTCTTTACTGCCCCTGTTGCCCCCACTACTATTGGGATGATCTCAGGTTCCACATTCCACATTCTCCTTATTTCGTGTTTGGATCTCTGGTATTTTAAGACCTTTTCCCTTTCATAGTTCGCCACATTCCAGTCTGCTGGGACTCCTACTTCCACCAAGAGACACTTGTTTCCCTCCTTCTCTCTCACAACTATGTCTGGTCTGCATCCTGATACCATGATGTCAGTTGGTATCTCGTGATCATATAGGAGCAGCACTTTGTCATTGTCTTCTATCCCTTGTGGAATATGTTCACAGTGTTTTTCTGTTTCTAGCCTTATTTCATATTTCTTACACAGTTTGAAGTGGATTAGCTTGCGGACTGCATTGTGTCTGTCTGTGTAGTTTCCTCTGTGTAGGAGTATTTCACACCCCGATAGTATGTGACTCACAGTCTCTGAGCTCTTTGAGCACAATCTGCACATCTCACTTTCATTTCTGCCCTCAATATTCCTTTTGAATCAGTTTGTCCGTAGTGCCTGGTCTTGCGCTGCCATCACCAGCCGTTCATCTTCTGGTCTCAGTGCCCCTCTTACCAGGAACTCCACGGTTTTATCCCTCTCTATGTATGCTCTGTTCAGCACGTCCTCTTTGTATACTTTGCTGAACTTGTGCTCTTCCCAGTTCTTTTCCTTTTCTTCTGATCTTTTCTTGTTATACCTTCTTTTGATGGTGCTTATCTTTCACATGAGAGGTTTATTTACAATGTCTTCAAGCTGTTCAGGTCCTATGCCAGCATCCACCAGATAATCATTTGCCTTTTTTGAGAGTGATGTTGTTTGAGGCTTTTCACGTTCATGGTCTCTTACAAATCTGACTAGCCTTCCTTCTCCTTCCTTTATGTACTGTGCTAATCCTATTGTTGTGGCTTTGTACACTTGGTCAATTAGCGCAAGCCCTAATCCACCGACCATCCTCGGCAGGTATAGCCTTGGTGTGCATTGGTTTTTATATATGACCTTATGCGCATGGAGCAATTTTCTGGTGATCGTATCCAGTTTGTTGATTTCTTGCTGGGTCCAGTTGATTATGCCAAAACTGTATGACAGTACAGGTACCGCCAGTAAGTTTATGGATAGGATCTTATTTTTGCTGTTTAGGTGGAATTTTAGGATTAGCTTAATCCTTTTGAGTATTCTTTCCGCAGTCTTTCCTTCATGATGTCATTTTCCATCTTTTCAGATTCCTCCATCCCCAGATATTTATATGTAGCCTCTTGCTCTAGTTCTTCTATCACAATATTGTCCACCCTGATGTTTTCTGAGTCACACCTTTTGCCTTTCTTTAGTGTGACAGTGGCACATTTCTCAAGACCAAACTCCATCCGGATGTCAACTGAGAACTTTTTGACCTCCCTGACCTCTTCTGTTAGCTCACTTTTGTTTGGGGCATATAGTTTTAGGTCATCCATGTAAAATAAGTGAGACATTTTCGGGCTGTTCTTTTCCCTTGGTCTCATTACGTATCCTTTGTTTAAGTTATTTATTAGTTGGCTGAGTGGGTTTAGCGCCAGTACAAACAAAAGAGGGGATATTGAATCACCCTGGTAGATCCCTCTCTTGATTCTCACACTGTTCACCTCTAAAGTTCCCTTACTATGATGGAGAGTTAGGTCTGTTTCCCATCGTGTCATAACTGTTTCTAAGAAGATCCTGATGGTAGGGTGGATCTTGTATAGTCTCAATACTTCCTTCACCCAGGAGTGGGGTGCACTGTCATATGCCTTTTTGTAGTCAATCCATGGCATGCTTAGGTTTCTCTGTTTCTTTCTGCTGTTCTCCAATATAGCCCTGTTGATTAACAGCTGGTCTTTTGTCCCATACGTTTTTCTGCTGCATCCTTTTTGTTCTGGGCTTATGATGTTGTTTTCTTCTGCATGGCTGTAGATCCTGTCAGCTATGATTCCTGTTAGTATTTTGTAGATTGTTGGCAAGCACGTTATTGGTCTATATTTACTTGGATTCTGGGTTTCATGGGACTTTGGTAGTAATGTTGTTTTTCCTTTTGTCAACCATTCTGGTGCTTCTTCTTCTGCTGTTACTATCTTGTTGAAGCACCTTGTTAGTTTTCCATTTAGTGATGTTAGCTTTTTCAACCAGAAGTTCTTAATCATGTCTGGGCCTGGTGCTTTCCAGTTGCTGCTTCTTTTTATTTTCTCCTCGACTTCTTTCACGGTTATTCTGTCCATGTCCATCTCTGAGATGTTTCTCACCTTTTCGCTGTTGTAAAGGTTCCCAATCCATTCTGCACCATCATTATGGTTGACTTCGTTCTCGTAGATGTTCTTCCAGAAATGCTCCACTTGTTCTTTTTCAGGTGGTCTTTCTACGTTTATCTGGGCATTCTTTAACTCTCTAAATAGTTTTGTTGGGTTGTCTTCAAACATCTCAATTTGTTTCTTTTCTCTGTCCAAGCGTATATATCTTGCCAATCTTTTTGCCTTTGCCGACAGGTCTAGCTTTTTCCTGGCAATGCTTTGTCTGATAATTCTTTCATTGTCCAGTCTTTTTCTTTGGATTAATACATTTACCTTCCTCCTTCCCAGTTCAGATCTTATTTCCTCCCCTCATATGGGTAGTTAGTATTGAGATCTCCTTCCTGAGGTTACCTACTCTGCTCTCTAGTCTTTGCTGCCACTTTGGCTGCCTCTCATTTCCATTCTTTCCCTGGTTTTGCTCCTGGTTATTCTGCTTGCGTGTTTTCACTCCTGCCATCTCTGTTACGCTGACTGCTGTTGCATAATATAACCTGTTTAATTCTGTGAGGTTACTCTCCTGGGGTGTTATTGCAGGTAGTACCTTGTTTGCTATCTCTATATATTTTCTGACCTTATAGGTGTTCCTCAGCTTGGGCAATGGTCTTCTGTGGTTCAGTTCCTGGCGTACATCTTCTTCTCTGTGGATTAGGATCCTCCTTTTCATCTCCTTCTCTTCCTCACTCTCCTCTTCTATCTCTTCCACACTATCATTGCCTGGTCCTGATGTAGAGTCTCCCTCATCATCCGATGGTTCACTTTGGGGAGGGGGAAGGGGGAGGGGGGAGGGGGTGGCAATATGTTTGTGTGCCTGTGGTTCATTTCCACTTCCACCTCCTCCTCTTCCCGCCCTGGGCAGGCATCCTTGTCCACTTCTTTTGCGCTGTCTCTGGGAGGTGTTTCCACTACGGTACCTGGGGCTGTCTCCTTTGTTTTTTCTGTTATTGGGGATTTCACTTGGCTTTCTGGTGTTTCAGCCAGTTTGTTTTTTTTGGTTTGTTTTTTCCCTCTACCTACTGTCCCTTTGCTCGTTCTTAGTTCTTCTAGGGTGTCAGCAGTTATTACTAGTTGTTCCTGCACAACCCACATTGCCTTTTCTTTTGCTTTCTGTGCCTCATCACATGTTGGTAGTGTGGCTCTTTGTTTCCTCTCATGGTCAGTTCCTCTTTCTGCGATTGTCTTTAGGATATGATGTTTTTGCCTGATCACTTTTTTCCGGTCTACTGTATGGTCTGTGTACCGCTTCTGGAACCTGTATACCATGTAGTCATTCTCATCGAACTCCTTCCTTTCAATTGCCCATTTTAGGAGTTCACTCTTGTTCTTATTTTCTGGGATCACCTTCCCTATATACAGGCTTTCTAACAGGTACAGATTTCTCTCGAGTGTCCATGTCCACTCGCTCATGGTGGTCTTATTTCCCTTTTGAACATATTCTTCTACCTCTCTTTTGATCTTTTTCATTTCATCCTTTGTGATCTCTGATTTCCCTAGTCTGATGTTTGCACTGATGCTGTGGAACCGACAGTCTGGGTTTTTTTCTAGCTTCTCCCTATCTAACACTCCTCTCTTTGTTAGCATTTCTCTGCACCTTTTGCTGGTTCCATTTTCCGGGAACTGCTCACTTGTGGCATAGGTGGTACACCACAGTATTTCTCGTTTTTCCTCCACTGACCATTGTGTCCTGGTACCCTCTCTCGGGTTGTAGGTGAAGTTAGTCCGTTTCTTTTTGTTGTTGGGTGAGATGAGGGCTTCCTGGGGTAGCCCTGTCATGTCACTTTGTGGAGGTTGCCCCTCATTTTGTGTAACCCGCCCATACTGAGGGGCAGTAGTGTGGACTTGGGCCTTTTTTCCAGGGCTGGTATAGTTCGGAGGGTTAAGACCATTCCCCTGTTTGCTGATCTCCTGATAACGGTCACATGGTACTCGGCTTTTGACACCTGTGCGACCGGGCGAAGTGGCTCTGGCTGATTCACCATTACCCCTATTCACGCCGTTGGCTTTTCTTCTTAGGTTGTAGTTCATTGTGTTTCTTTTTCCGCTGTCCACGGCCTCTTATTCTTGTATTCGAGGCTTCCCTGCTGATTTCCCAGTAGGGGGCTCCCCACATCCGCAACCCGGGGGACGCGTCTGGTAGGCTGGAATAGGCCTTCAGAGCCTAATAATCGACTTTATGAACCTTTATCATACGTATCATTCGTCAAGGAAAGAACTTCAGTACCCTTTACCAGATTCTCCGAAGGTGAGAAATATTACTTAGTCTCAACTTTGTCTCAATGGACACTCCAATGCTTGCTCTTTTAACTCGTTCATGGAAACTTGTCAATTACTAATTAAAAATTTCAAACTCTTCGCGTCTGAAGGTTATAATTCTGATATAATTGCGCGTGTTCTTGGCTACCTTACGTCATCGCGACAATCTTTAGAATACATACACAGCTCATCTCCCCAAGAAAGCGCTAGCGATGTTAGTGATGTTGGCATACTTTAAAACTATTTTTATTTAAAATCATTAAAAAAAGTTATTATAATTAAGATTAGGCTAGGTTAAATGAGGTTAGGCTACGTTAGGTAAGGTTGAATTAAGTTTGGTTTAAGTTATTAGGTTTTTAAAATTGGGTGACGATCTCGATACAGCATTGAATATATGAGAAAGAGTGAAAATGTTGCGGTTCTGTAGGGAAGCCAAACGTGTGTGTGTGTGTGTGTGTGTGTGTGTGTGTGTGTGTGTGTGTGTGTGTGAAATTTGGTCGGTTCACCACTAGTTTTTATAGTGGTTGGCATATCATTCGAGTGAACGTATGTTAGAGCTAATAAATTTGTTGACAAAAAAAATGGGTATTTATTGATTTTCGAAATATAATTACATCGCAACTTTATTTAAGACTTTTCAACACAGTAAACTATATATATATATATATATATATATATATATATATATATATATATATATATATATATATAGAGAGAGAGAGAGAGAGAGAGAGAGAGAGAGAGAGAGAGAGCTTTAGTAACGGTAGCTGTAACGGCGTTACATTTCAAATCAAGTAACTCAGTAACGACGTTACATCGTAGCTCGCAATTAGTCTCTTTCGATCCTCACTCATTATTCATTAACCGTTAAAAATTTGTCCCTTCACTATGAGCGAGGTGTGCATGTTGGCCGTTGGCATGCTGGCAGCCTACCCCCATCTACCCTCTCCCCCTACACTAACAGCACTGTCAAAGTAAAAAGGGGAAGAACCCTGGAGCAGGGAGGGACCTAAGTTCAACAGAGGTTTCGTCATTCCTCTTATCTGGGCCTTCACGGCACGTTCGCTCTGCATCCTTCCCATCCACTAACTTTAAAAATATGTTTATTGAACTTAACATTCCTATACCATCTAGTGCCGCTGTTGAGCGGTTTTTTTCAGTAGGGAAGGATATACTGCGTCCGAAACGAGGCTCGCTCTTAGATGCAACTTTTGAGAAGCTTGTTTTCTTAAAGGCCAATAAAGATCTTTTCAATAATAGCTCTTAAGTTTGTATATTTAGCTAATAAATTTCAATTATCATTGCCATGCACAATAACTCATTTGATTAATTTCTTTAGCATTTCGTATTATTGTTTTGCAAAACTAAACTTTCCTGGTATATTCTAGCATTAGTAAATTAGTATCAATAGTATGCTACATCCTCTGGTATGTTGCAATTCCTAGCAATAAATCAATAAATCTTGCGGTAATTTTGTTTCACTTTTTTTAAAATATTATGCCTTGTAAGTCATAGCAACGCAATGAAGGCATGCACAGACTTCACAGCTTATGCATTAACCAGTGGATACAGACCAACACATACTCGCACAAGCGAATGTTTATATATATTTTATGTATATATAAATTATAATATACGTATGCATATATATAATATATTTACATTTCATTAAAAGTAACGGTAACGAGTAACGGTGCCGTTACTCGTTACTTTTTAAAAATGGTAACTGTAACGAGCACAGCACTGTATATATATATATATATATATATATATATATATATATATATATAAATAATTATATATACAATGCATACACACACGGAAATAAATATACATGCACATATATACACACACACATACATACATACATAAAGATAGATATATATATACAGGATGCCACAAAAGTCAGGAGTAAAAGGAGCCAGAAATAATGGATTTTTTTCCATTCTACGGCCACCACTGTTTTTAAATAAAAATTACTTTTTTAGTTAAAAATTGTATAAGTTATGCAAAGCTGACACTTTGACTCCTGACTTTTGTGCCACCCTGCATAGACTATCCGATAAGATGTTTTGCCAACTGGTATTTCTTAAGGGTAATACTCGTTATTATTGATATCACAATTCACAACCATCTTAAAGGGGCAGATCACCTACAATTTCTTATGTTCCTCGTTAAAAGTTTATAACATTTAAGTTTTTTGTGAGCTAACTTGGTATAAAATAATTTTTTTCTTAACTGAATTGATCGTTTTTTACACCCGATATATAAAGTAAAAATTTATTCACATATTAGTAAGATTTGTTCATTCTTATAGTAATGTATCGGTATCGATATCGCTTTAGCCATCTATAAAGTATCGATGTATCGGTATCGATATCGCTTTAGCCATCTATAAAGTATCGATGTATCGGTATCGTTTTAGACGATTTACGAGTATCGATATATTGATATCGCCTTAGGGATTTTCGTGTATCGATGCCCATCACTGGATGTAAGGAACTTCTTCAAATGTTTAATTCCTGGCTGCGTCGTCCGACTGATGTGGATTTTCCTCAACGCTTTCACGAACCATCTCAACCCGAGTTGGACTTCGGCTTGTCCGAGGACACCCAGTCCGTGGTTAGTCTCCCTGACCCTTTCCCATACGAAATTTAGCGACGTACCGGGTTCGAATAGCTCGATCAGAAGGAGCAGAACGTGTGTTGAATTTTAATCAAAAAACTCTTTGAGCGGCAACAATGGAAGAGTTGTTTGTCAAATAAAGTTCCACAATAGCCACTCTTTGTTGCACTGTCCAGGATTCCATTTTCATTAATCGCAGCAAGGGTACTTTAATTAAAAAATAAAAATAAAGAAATTAATCAAAAAAGAAAAAGTTATAGCCAAATAAAACCCCTCCGAGACTTCTGGGACACCCTTTCTATTCAGAACCTCAATATACGCAAGAAACTCGTTGCATTCGCGTCGGATTGAATACATCAAAGAAAAAGGGGTAACTATTGTATTTTCAGCCAAAAACCAAAATTTAATCCTCAATTACCATTACTTATTCGAACTATAGTGAGTTTAATTTTTTCATGCACGGTTTGTGTGTAACATAAAAGATCTCAGGGGACCATTCTGAGTTCAGTCTTATCATGAAACGGACATGTTAAGTGCTTTAAAAAGTGGACTCTCAATTCTGCCGTTGAGGTTTAAGTTTTGGTTTTTGGTTGAAAATACAATATTTACCCCTTTTTCTTTGATGTATTCAATCCGACGTGAATGCAACGAGTTTCTTGCGTATAATGAGGTCCTGAATATAGTAGGCTAGGTGTATCTGTAAAACCCTAGATCCTGTCCCAAAGCTGGATCCTATCTGGTTCGCAGATAGCTGGTGAGGGAAGCTATATTTTGGGGCCTCTTTGCGAGTGACTCGCTGCCCACGTTGGGCTAACATCATGAAAAAGAAAAACTATAGTATTTGTCACTTACCAATACTCATTAGAACTATAGTGGATTTAATTTTCCCAGAAGAGTTCCTTGTTTCATGCACGGTCTGTGTGTCACATAAAAGATCTCAGGGGACCATTCTGAGTTCAATCCCATATATATATATATTAGGGTGGTCCAAAATTTGGGCTAAAATTTCAAAATAGTTGGAAATGCTCTCCACATGGCTGCTCTTATTCCTTTAAATGTAAAGTGATTTTGTGCAAAATATCTGTCGATTCAGTACATAATAAGAGGTCGCTATGATTTTCACATTTTCAATTAATTTATTAGCTAATCATTTTCTACCCGCTTCATTTTTAGAGGACGTGGCAGTCACGCCACATTGACTCCACCCACCTTTCAGAGGATGATGCCATTGTTCGATTTCTTGTATAATGCTGTTTGTGAATCAGACAAATCATTTACTCATGCATCATTTCAAGTTTAAACTTGTTGGAGGACGGTTTTAAGTTCGTTCAAACTTCAAGAGCTTAGGAATAGTATCTCATGTAAGTATTAATTCATATATATTAATTATTAATTCATATATATAATTATTAATTCATATATATTAAGTATTAATTCATATGTATTATATTTATTCAGTATATATATATATATATATATATATATATATATATATATATATATATATATATATGCAAATTTATAACCGGTAAGGATGTTGCTGTTAAATTAAATGATTAAAATTGTAAGGTATATATATATATATCTTATGTCTCTTGAAGTTTATTATTTACTTATTCTTAAATATAGTTTTAAAAGTTTGGCCATCTTCCTACCCATCGACCACTAACAACTGTAACCTATTTTTTTACTTTATTTATTTTGACTTTGCAATTTTTTTACTTTAACACTTATATAATTGTGCTTTGGTGCTAAACGGATAATGCATTATTTTCTCTCATTTTTCAGGTTATGGCTAGAAGTACTCGCTCATCTGCAGAAACGTGGGTTCTAGGAAAGCCCAGCAACGAGTTATCAACTGCAAGGTTACCCACATGTGGTGATGTGCTTCGTTTGGTTCAGTTTCACCACCATGAACAGTCCAAGACCTTGAAAGAGAGCTACAACTTGGCCTGCAAAGAGGCCCTGCAATTATGGCAGAGAGCAAGGATTCCTACACAGCGAGTCGATTCCTGCGTTAGGAAGCTGTCAAAGCTGTACAAGAGTTCCTTGCGTTGAAGAAAAACCGCAAGACGCAGCTACAAAGCTGCAGAGTGAAAGAGAGCATGTTCGAAGAGACTCTCTCACAGCTTTTCGACGTTGCCTCGAAGGACGCCTTGAAGGTGATAGACAATGAAGAAGACCCCCAATTCCTGATGATGCAACGAGAAGACGTCTTTTCCTGCAGTATGGCAGGCCCTGACAAGATTAATTTTGCCAAGGAATACCGCAATATATTTCGACAGGAGAAAGATGCTGACAAAGCTCTAAGGCACAAAGAAAGAGAGACTGCATTCCAGGCTGGAGCTGCTGCTCTTCCATCATCCAGCACATCCACTTCATCCTCTGAAGAATTCAACGCTGAAGACGATGATTATCGTCTGTCGACTTCGACCAGAAGAACAGCTGTACACTCTCATTCTCCGAAACGAAACAATATCTTCACATCACCAGCTGTGGTTGCTGCTGTTGATCGCGTCATCCTTCCTGATCGAGGAGCAGTTTTCGTTGCTGGAACAGTCGCTCAAGCCCTGGGCTATGATATTTCTACAATGACTCTTTCACGCAGCTCCATCTGTCGTTCAAGAAGGCAAGCAAGGCAGGCAGTAGCTAAAGAGGATGAAGCTTCTTTTTCTGTCGAAGGACCCCTTCTTCTTCACTGGGATGGGAAACTACTTCCCGACATCGGCGGCGCAAAGGAAACAGCCGAACGAACCGCGGTAATCGTTACGGGAAATGGGATGGAAAAACTCCGAGCCGTGCCAAAAATACAACGAGCTACAGGAGAAGAACAGGCCAAGGCTTTCATTTCGATGATTGATGACTGGAATCTTCGCGGTGAGATCCAAGGTCTCGTATTTGACACAACTGCGTCTAATATTGGCCTTCACAGGGGAGCCTGTACCATGATTAAAAAAGCAGTAGGGAGGGAACTTGTCTGGATCGCTTGTCGACATCATATCCTTGAAGTCGTCTTGTCAAACACCTGCAACGCACTTCTTGGACCCATAGGTGGCCCGGAAATGACTCTCTTTAAACGTTTTCAGAAAAAATGGCCATCACTTCAGAAGAATTCTTTCATGAAGGCTTCAAACAACCTATTCAGAGATCCAAAGATGTTCCAGCTTCGAGAGGAAATGATCCAGTATTTCACAAAGGCACTGGAGTATAAACAATCGCGTGATAACTACGAGGAATTGCTACGACTCTGCCCCACCTTCCTCGGCTACCGTGATGAGAAAGAAGTCAAGGTCCGCGCTCCAGGACCAACTCACCATGCACGCTGGATGGCCAAGACCATCTACGTCCTCATAATTTATCTGTTCAAGCATCAACTACAGCTGACAGCACGTGAGACGGACAATATCACCGAGTTCTCTCTGGTTATCGCCTTGGTCTACGCACGTTTTTGGAACGAGGCCCCCGTCGGAATCAACGCTCCTTTCAACGATATTCTGCTTCTTAAAATCTTGCAAAAGTACCCAAATCAGACCATTTCCAAAGCAGCATCCACAGCTCTTCAACGGCACCTGTAAACCTCCAACGTAGCGAGAATACCACTGTTACTCGTCGATTGAAGTTTGAAGGAAACATTGAAGATTTGAATTTTTATGAAATGGTCACCCAAAGGACCCTGAGAATCTTCACTCTGTTAAAGAAAGAAGGAAAGAAGGCAGCGGAGGATACCTTCCTGAGGACCGATCCCAATTCCTGGACGGAGGATGATTGCTTTCAAGAGTTTCGACGCATAACGATCAATCTAAAAGTTGTCAATCATTCGGCGGAGAGGGGTATCGCCCTTATCAAGGCATATAATACATCTCTGACGAAGGATGAAGAACAAAAACAATTCATCCTCCGATTAGTAGCAAAACATCGCCAAGACTACTCATCGTCTTCGAAGGAGTCAGTGATGAAGCGTTAATCTAAATAATGCTGTATATTATAAACGAATGATAAATGTAAATTTCTATCAAACATATCATTTTTGTTCTTTAAAAATTAAACTGTTTTCTTTAAGAGTTATTCTGTTTTCTAAAAAAAAAGCCGTTTTCTTTGGGATTGAATCTGTTTTAAAACAAATAAACTAGTATTTGCCCTTGTTTTATAATTTTTTAACCCAGAAGATCAATCTACTAGAAAATGAGTAGTAAAATGAAATTAATAGCGACCAGTAAATATCATTCAATTAGGTTGAAATTTGGCATGGAGACGTTTGATGGATATAAGAACAGGAGCAGCCATGTGGAGGTAAAAAATTACAAAATTTTATTTTTTGGGCCACCCTAAATGATTTATATATATATATATATTAGTGATGTAGCGGATGTCATTTTTTTCACATCCGCGGATGCGGATGCGGAAGAGGATGTTTGATTTCAACATCCGCGGATGCGGATGCGGATGCGGATGTCTACATTTTCGTTATTTTTTAGGATATATTCGAGATTTGTTGTGTTTAACGTATATAATAAGTTATTATATAGAGAGAGCTGTAGCTATAATGTAGTATAATTGATTAATTGTACAATAATTGCTGTACTTTTCCCTGAACATATAAAATAATAGCAAGCATCTAACTAATATAGAAATCAATTAGTGAATTCGTCTGCAAATAAATTCGTTATATTTTGTTGAGTTTCAGCCACAATTAGAAACCATAATTGTGTTACCCCGACCTCTTTCCCCAACCTCCACCCTTATAGAAAGAGATCTTTAATTAGCTTGATAACTATTTATATTAAGTTTAAAGTTTTATTAGGCATATTTATAAATGAGTAATTAAAATAAAGTAAACTAAGATGTTCATCGTTTAATATTCAAACTTAATTATAGGAAGGTTATGCTTAAGGAACATTAATTTTTCTGCCTTTTCTGCTGCCAGTCTGTTTCTCTTTTCATCATATATTAATCCAGCACTGCTAAATAATCTCTCGCTTGGTACGCTTGTTGGAGGACGTGCTAAATGTTTCCTTGCAAGTTTACTCAAGTATGGATAGATATTCTGCGTATTTTTCCACCAACTAATAGGATTGTCACATGCAGCCAGGCGTTTTTCTTGGTGATAGCTCTCGATCATTTTTACTACATCTTTTGACATCGCGTAGGTCTCGTCATCGATGCTTGACTCAAGAAACTGAGAGAGAGATTCTGTGATAGATTTGCTTGTTGAAGGTGTTGGTTCTGTCACTGAAACTTTTATTCTTTTGGTGGGTGGCGAAGCGACAGATTCAAGAGATTGAAGCTCTTCAACTGCTTTGCCAAGTGATGATTTAACTCGTTCTAATGTACTAGGTGAAAATAACTTAGCTTTGTAACGTGGATCTAAGTAGGTTGCAAGAGAGTAACTTCATACAAGAACAGCCTCTCGTCTTGTCGCTTGCATCACTTTTGCGCACAATGAACTAGTTCTATTATTATAGTAGAATTTGATAATTTCCGCTTATTAATTACATTTTATCTCAACGGTCCACATCCGCACGACATCCGCAGTCCAAAGTGCGGATGCAGATGCGGATGCGGATGCGAGAAAATGTGCGGATGTTCCGCGGATGCGGATGCAAATGCGGATGTGACCTACATCACTAATATATATATATATATATATATATATATGTATATATATATATATATAGAGTATATATCCCCACAAGGTGGTTCTAAGTTCGTGCTCTTGAGTGCTCTTTGTGCTCGTTTGTACGTGCTTGTTCCTGGAGGTTTCACGTGCGCCCTCCCGGCCCTAGCACCCAAGGATGATGGGGCTTGACCCTGCAGTCCTTGTCATCCTTGGTCTTTTTCCACTTCGACTGTCCCCTCCACCCTTTCTTTTTCCTCTGTCTTTCCTCTCACTTTTTCTTTGTTTTTCCGTCGAGATATGCCCTTTTAAATAGAGACGAATCGGTTCTTCCCAACTTAAAAATATATATATATATATATATATACAGTATATATATATATATATATATATATAATATATATATATATATATATAGAATTGCGGAGTTCGGTCCACCATCTATCCCGAAGACTCCAATGTGTTGTCGAGAATAATGGTGGAGTAATAGAACATTTATTATAGTTTTCTACAAAATCTGCATAGTTATACTGTATTGTGTTGAACTTATTTTCGTTGAAATTTGTTAGGTAATACATTTTTTTTGCGTTTTATTTTGAGCGCTACTTATGGCCAACCCTGTATATATATATATATATATATATATATATATATATATATATATATATGATGAATAAAACCACGAAGGAAAGGAAACACAGAATGGTGTTCAAGCGCTTTCGTCTAATGACATTCTCACGAACACTGAAGTACATAGAGAGAGTTACAGCCTATATATAGGTTACAGAAAAAAAAATATATACACACACACACACATATATATATATACATATATATATATATATATATATATATATATATATATATATATCTATATATATACACAATAAACGGAGAAAAAAAATAAAAATTAAAAATTAAACATTAAAGGATTGTGGGAGAAGCATACAAATTTGTAAGGAAAAACTACCGATTTTTAACACAAGATCAAATGAATTGTTTTCAACCAATGTTATAGATAATTTAAAAAAAAAAATACAAATTTATACTGGAAATCTGCCCGGGTTTTAGCACTCTGCCCTTCTTGTTTAAGTTCGATGTATATAAAAATAAATTGAAAAATAAAAGTTATTGGAGTAGCATACAAGTTTACCAAAGATTTAGCGTTCTACCCTTCTTATGTAAATCTGTTCTGAAGGAATTCAAAACAACAGGATCGAGTTGAAAAAGACCTTTGCTTATGTTGAAGTTATTTGTAAGTTGGATAATGGCAGACTCAAGAATATTTCTATTAACAATGTTGCTAGAGTAAAATAAAACTGAAGCATTATTCCAATCAATACAGTGGGATAACTCTGACAAATGGACAAAAAGGGCACTGGACGACTGTCCTGTTCTAACGGAATATTGACGCTGTTTTATACGTGTGTGCAAATCCTTTCCCGTCTGACCTATGTAAAAGGAATCACATTGTTTACAACCAATTTTATAGATAATGCCTGAATTATTGGTAGGGCTATTTTTTACTATGATATTTTTCACAATATTGTTATATGAAAATACTACATTAATATCCAAAAGTTTAAGTACATTAGCAAGTACATTAGCAAGTACATTAGCAAGTACATTAGCAAGATTCCATAAACGGAGATGGATAACACAGATCACTTCCAATACCGTTGATTTTTTCTAATTCGGCATCGATGTATTCCGGACTGGCGATCCTAAGGGCGCGGAGAGACATTGAAGAAAAAATGGCCTTCTTAGTGGGGGTGTCATGTCCCGAGTAAAAGTGTACGTAGGACAAATTGTTTGTTTTTTTCCGATAGATACTAAACTTAAAACCTAAGCTTTCCCTATGTACACGCACATCCAAAAACGGGATTGAGTTGTCTTGTTCCACTTCTAAAGTAAACTTAATGGAGGGGACTTGATCATTTAACTGAAGGAGGAAGTTATCCAGGTCACGATTCATGGGCCAAATACACAAAATACCGTCGACGTACCGCAACCAAGGGATGCCAACCCCCAGGATTCTCGGAATGTAAGTAATTTCGAAAAACTCCATATAAATATTGGAGAGGAGGGGCGACAAGGGGTTGCCCATGGCCATCCCAAAAACTTGTTGATAATACTCGTTATTGAAAGTTAATTTACAGTCTTTGATGCAAAGCTTAATAAGTTCCAAAACAATGTGTGAAGGTAGTGGCAGGTCATACTTATATAATTCTTGGGAGAGAAAGTCAAGCATATCGTCAATCGGCACTTTTGTAAACAATGAACAAACGTCAAAACTGATCAATCTATCGTTGGTTTCAGTACGTGCATTATTCAATTTTTCAGTAAGATCCATGGAATTTTTTACATGTGAATCAGAGATAGTTCCGAGAATGGGGGAAAAGACTTTGACAAGCCATTTGGAGAGTTTATAAGTAATAGAGCCCACCGAGCTAATAATAGGGCGCATAGGGTTGCCAGGTTTGTGGGTTTTAATAAGACCGTAAAGGTAGGGCAGAGAAGGTGAAGTGGACATGAAAAGCGGAATTAAGTCCTTATGATCTTTGAGAATGCGTTTCAAGCCACTATTAAATGATTTGATGACGTCATCCTGCGGGTTCTTCCTAAGTTTGCTGTATGTGGCGGGGTCCTGGAGAAGCTCGTTCATCTTTCTTATGTAGTCCACTTTGTCCATAATGACTATGGTGTTAGCCTTGTCTGCTTTAGTAATATGGAGCTCCCCATCTTTTTTTAATTGTGAGAGGCTATTGTGAAAACGTTTAGGAAAGTTATCTTCGTAACTACTATTCGCCGCACTATAAACAAAGCCTTTAACTATGTTAAACAAATACTAAGGGAGATTCACTGGTTTTCAAAACAAGCGAGACTGTAACAAATTTGTAAAGCCGAAGGTTTTTTAACAATAAAAAAGGACATACCATATCCAAGGGCACTTTTTGCATCGTCACTAATGTTTTTCGAAGAAAGGTTGAAAAAACACTTTGAGCTTGCTTTTTCACTCCATTGACTATTTCGAATGAGACTTAATTTTTCGATCCAAAATGTTACGAGGTGAAGAAGTTCTCGGACGCAACTCGTTGTAAATTTCGTCAAACAAAGGTTGGATCTACGGTTGGGGAATAACGGTCACAAAATTACGTTTGGCAATGCTTAAATTTTTGAAGGCAGACCACTCATTTTGTCTGGTGACTTCAATATGTTTCTTTAAAATTAATCTGCTGAAGTTGTTGAACGGATGGTCGTCAATATATAGGCTGTAACTCTTTATGTACTTCAGTGTTCCTGAGGATGTCATTAGACGAAAGCGCTTGAGCACCATTGTGTGTTTCCTTTCCTTCGTGGTTTTATTCATCATAAATATTTTTCACGTGTTACTTTCGTGAAATAATTTTCATATATATATATATATATATATATATATATATATATTAGGGTGTTTCACCCTTATAAGGGTTGAATCTTTTTTTTTGTTTTGAAAGTCTCACCCTCTCAAAATATTCGATTAGTTGTGTAAACTGATGTTATGGAATTTTGTGAAGTTTAATGAACATCTTAAGGTGCCTCATGCCTTGTAAAGTTTGGCTTGCTTGGGTAAAATCTATAAATAACAACTACATTCATAACAAGACGATTATTTTAAAATCTGACAAACTTGAGAAATTAATAACTATTTATTTTCAGCATTATATGCCGTTATTTAGTTATTTTATATTCAAATTCATTATTTATAAATGTAATATTAGGTACGTAAAGCTTAAGGAATGTTCTCGAAATTTTTTTTTTTTTTATTTAATTGAGCACATAAAATTATTTTGTAGTATTATTGGAAATTAGTTTGTTGGAATTGTGTTTTGCTCTTTAACTTGTCACTAGTTGACCCACCAACACTGTACATTTCTTAAGTTAATAAAAATAAACTAAATAGAAACAGTTATGAAACAGTAACAGTATGTTGATAACTTTCATATAATTCTTTTGTTTCAGATTCATGGCAGCTAGGCAAAAAAGACAAGAAATTTTTCTTATAGGGAGCAGTCTCGCTCACAGTATCAGGGGATCTAAGTTACCATGTATTGGAGATGTCCTGAAGCGATTTTATTACTTCCATCGGGAAGAGAATGACACAATTAAAGAAGCAGCCAACAAAACTTTTGATGAAATATTGCTATTCTGGAACAAAGCCAGAATCCCAACTAGACCCAAACAACATGTTATTACAAAAATTGAAGGTTTGTATGCCACATGGAAGCAGCTACAAAAGAATAAAACTAGAAGTTCTACTACAGAAAACAAGAAAAGAGAAGATTTTATCAGCACTTTCCCAAATCTATTTGATATAGCTCACGCTGATGCAGCAAAACTAATCCAGAACCCCGAGGACCTTCAGTTCTTGCAAGCTCAAAGAGAGCCTGGACGACGGGGAACTATGGCTGGAATAGACAAGGTAACAATGGAGAAGGAAAGGCGACGTTTTGAAAGAGTAGCAAATGAAGAAAAGAGAAAATAAAGATGCAAGAAAGAAATAACAAGCACATCAAAAACTGTGGATTCGACTAAAACAAGTGATTGGTTCTTTACAAGTCGTGAACGATACAGCGGAGAGAGCTGTAGCTCTCGGTGAGCGTGAGCTCTCCTCGGGGAAATTGACAAAAGATGAGAAGCAGTACCAATGTCTCATCCAATGTGTGAAGCAACACCGGAAATTGTTTCCAAACGTCAAGAAGTCAACTGTACTGTGATAGTCATTACATTTGAGAAATACCGCTATCTGAAATATCTTAATAAAACAAAAACAGTAATTTTAACATTCATGAATAATACTATCTTGGAAAAAACTTTGGCTCTCTTGAGGCGCCTTTTATTTTTGTTGTATTGTAATGAAAGTTTATAATTTTTAGTTTTGTATGAAATGGAATAATTTTAAATGATGAGAGAATAAATTTTTAAAATTTCATTTTTTTGAAACACCCTAAATATATATATATATATATATATATATATATATATGCACTAGAATCACAAAATAACACGTGACCTTATTAATAAGCAAACAACCACAAGGAAAAGGAAACACAAAGTCCGAGCGCTTTCGTGATATATTCACATTATCAAGGATAATGTGAATATATCACGAAAGCGCTCGGACTTTGTGTTTCCTTTTCCTTGTGGTTGTTTGCTTATTAATAAGGTCACGTGTTATTTTGTGATTCTAGTGCATATATATATATATATATATATATATATATATATATATATATATATAATAATATATATATATATATATATATATATATAATTTAGGGTGTTTCCAAAAAATGAAATTTTAAAAATTTATTCTCTCATCATTTAAAATTATTCCATTTCATACAAAACTAAAAATTATAAACTTTCATTACAATACAACAAAATAACACGTGACCTTATTAATAAGCAACACTCCTAATTTTCTCTGCGTATACCAGCGCTTTCAAGTGGCCCCAGAGATAAAAATGTAGTGGCGTGAGATCCGGGCTTCTAGCTGGCCATTCCACAGGCCCTCGACGTCCTATCCAATGACCAGGGAATTGTTGGTACAGGTATTCCCTTACTTGGGTGCTGTAATGTGCAGGAGCGCCGTCTTGCTGGAACCATGTTGGGAAATTTCCTTCTTCGTTCAAGACACTGGGAAATGCTTCTTCCTTGAGCATACGTAGGTAGGTGCCTCCAGTGACATGTTCATCGAAAAAGAGGGGGACTATGATGCGATCCTTCCAAATGCCACACCATACCATCACCTGAGATGCACCTTGTTCCTTTGAAGAGGTATACCAGTGAGGGTTGTTTTGAGACCAGTAGCGGGTGTTCTGTCGATTTACCTCACCATTTCCATAAAAAACAGCCTCGTCACTGAACAGAATGGTGGACGGGAAATTGGCATCCCGAGCATACACATTGTGGCCTGTAGAAAGAGAAAAATATGAATTATGGTTTGTAGAAATAGAAAAATATGAATCTCTCCTATGATGCCGGACTTATGGGACACTTTGTATATATATATATATATATATATATAAGCAAACAACCACAAGGAAAAGGAAACACAAAGTCCGAGCGCTTTCGTGATATTTTCACATTATCAAGGATAATGTGAATATATCACGAAAGCGCTCGGACTTTGTGTTTCCTTTTCCTTGTGGTTGTTTGCTTATTAATAAGGTCACGTGTTATTTTGTGATTCTAGTGCATATATATATAATTTAGGGTGTTTCCAAAAAATGAAATTTTAAAAATTTATTCTCTCATCATTTAAAATTATTCCATTTCATACAAAACTAAAAATTATAAACTTTCATTACAATACAACAAAATAACACGTGACCTTATTAATAAGCAAACAACCACAAGGAAAAGGAAACACAAAGTCCGAGCGCTTTCGTGATATATTCACATTATCCTTGATAATGTGAATATATCACGAAAGCGCTCGGACTTTGTGTTTCCTTTTCCTTGTGGTTGTTTGCTTATATATATATATATATATATATATATATATATACAGAGTGTCCCATAAGTCCGGCATCATAGGAGAGATTCATATTTTTCTATTTCTACAAACCATAATTCATATTTTTCTCTTTCTACAGGCCACAATGTGTATGCTCGGGATGCCAATTTCCCGTCCACCATTCTGTTCAGTGACGAGGCTGTTTTTTATGGAAATGGTGAGGTAAATCGACAGAACACCCGCTACTGGTCTCAAAACAACCCTCACTGGTATACCTCTTCAAAGGAACAAGGTGCATCTCGGGTGATGGTATGGTGTGGCATTTGGAAGGATCGCATCATAGTCCCCCTCTTTTTCGATGAACATGTCACTGGAGGCACCTAACTACGTATGCTCAAGGAAGAAGCATTTCCCAGTGTCTTGAATGGAGAAGGAAATTTCCCAACATGGTTCCAGCAAGACGGCGCTCCTGCACATTACAGCACCCAAGTAAGGGAATACCTGTACCAACAATTCCCTGGTCATTGGATAGGACGTCGAGGGCCTGTGGAATGGCCAGCTAGAAGCCCGGATCTCACGCCACTAGATTTTTATCTCTGGGGCCACTTGAAAGCGCTGGTATACGCAGAGAAAATTAGGAGTGTTGAACATTTGCGGCAGCGCATTATTGGGGCATGTAACACCATTACTCTTGACATCATTCACCGTGTGCTTGCTGACTGCGCATCACGTCTGAATTTGTGTATTGAAAACAATGGTGGACATATCGAGCACGTTCTGTAAATAAAAGCTTTTGTTTTGCCTTTTTTATTATTATTCCTATGATGCCGGACTTATGGGACACCCTCTATAATATATATATATATTTATATATATGTGTGTGTGTGTGTGTGTGTGTGTGTGTGTGGTGTGTGTGTGTGTGTGTACACAAATCATATATATTTGAAACCGCTGCTGAATTTTCAACTGCAATAATAAAAGACGAATTTCATTGAAAATTGGAAAATCATTGAGGGGGAAATTTCCCTAATTATTTTGAGGACCGTCTTTCACTTTCACTGATTTACACAAAAAAGATTTCCAACCTTTTTTGAAGGTCGAGGTTTCAATAAAGAATTGTGTTTTAATTAACAAACTTATATATATATATATATATATATATATATGGGAATGAACTCAGAATGGTCCCCTGAGTTTTTTATGATGCACACAGACAGTGCATGGAACAAGGAACTCTTCTGGGATAATTAAATCCACTATAGTCCGAATAAGTAATGGTAAATGACAAATACCATAGTTTTTCTTTTTCATGATGCTAGCCCGACGTGGACCTCTTTGCGAGTGACCCGTTGCCCACGTCGGGCTAGCATCATGAAAAGAAAAAACTATGGTATTTGTCATTTACCATTACTTATTCGGACTATAGTGGATTTAATTATCCCAGAAGAGTTCCTTGTTCCATGCACTGTCTGTGTGTATCATATATATATATATATATATATATATATATATATATATATATATAATATGTTAAACACAGACCGTGCATGAAACAAGGAACTCTTCTGGGAAAATTAAATCCACTATAGTCCGAATAAGTAATGGTAAATGACAAATACTTATTCGGACTATAGTGGATTTAATTTTCCCAGAAGAGTTCCTTGTTCCATGCACGGTCTGTGTTTAACATATAAGTTCTCAGGGGACCATTCTGAGTTTGTATATATATATATATATATATATATATATATCACGAAAGCGCTCGGATTTCGTGTTTCTTTTTCCTTTTCCCTGTGTTTGTTTGCTTATATATATATATATATGCTGCAAATCCACAAGGAAACAGAAAAACGATTCCAAGGCCTTTGTGTATTCAAAGCTACACCCCTGACGAGGTGTAGCTTTGAATACACGAAAGGCCTTGGAATCGTTTTTCTTTTTCCTTGTGGGTTTGCACCATTCATTCATTTCACGTGTTTTATTGTGAAATTCATCCCATATATATATATATATATATATATATTAGTGATGGATCGAATAACCGCAACCGCAACCGCAACCGCACTACAACCGCACAAAAATTCACAACCGCAACCGTAACCGCAACCGCCGTTCCATAAGTGCGGTTGCGGTTGTAAAAGCTTAGTTAATTTTAATTTTAGGTTAATTAGAAATATTTCTTTTTTTAAAAAGAAAATGATGGGTCTCCTTATGCGTGGAGCGGGAACGTTGTACGATGAGAGGCGTTGCCGCTTGAAAGGTGAAAATGCAGCAAAAATATTATTCTTGAAATTCACACTGCCTGTCATTAAGTTTGACATCAGTTTTTCAAATGAATAATAATCCATAACTTTCCAATGGGTGGAGGCTGGGGAAAGTGGTAGGTGGGATGAACAGTGCGATGGGTCCTCGTCCCTCATCCTGGTAACACACTTAGTGCAAAATATGGTTTTAATTAATTTGACCTATTCTTTCATAATAGCTATATAAGTTTAGAATATACTTCATTTAAATAGTATTTATTTAGTAAATACCTTATGTTGAACACAAGTTTTGCAACACACAAATAGCGGTAGCGGTGTATTGCAAAACTTGTGTTCAACATAAGGTATTTACTAAATAAATACTATTTAGTATATATTATGTACCAAGTGTGGCTAAATCGCACTATAGTGGCTAAATCCAGTTAATAATTACGCATTTTTCCTAGTATATGATAACCGCAACCGCAACCGCGGTTGGAAAAAATTCGACAACCGCAAACACAACCGCAACCGCGGTTGTGAAAAACCGACCACTCGATCCATCACTAATATATATATATATATATATATATATATATACACCGGGTGTTTCAGGAGGAAAGGTCAATACATCGGGAGGTGATAGTATCGGTCATTGTGAGAAAAAAAGTTCATATGAACTTGTGTCTAATTCTGAATGGTTACGGAGATAGAGCTGTTTGAATCTACAAATACAAAAGCATTGTTAATGGTAATCAAGAAAGAGAAACTAATTACTGTTTCTAACATTTAATGTTTAAACATTGGCATTTTGAATGGTATCAGATACAGAAATGACAAATTTGTTACAGTTTACAATACGTTTTCGAAAATCCCACCGTCAACCTCAATGCACTTTGCAGCTCGTGTGCGAAGATCGCGTGTTGTTCGTCTGAGTTGATCTTGACGTTCCTTTATGCGGGCAGCAGCAGCATCCAAAATGCGCGCGAGCAATTCGTCTCGTGTATCCACATTTTCTTTTGTAAACTTGACTTTTCATCCACCTCCACAAACAATAATCTAACGGAGAGAGGTCTGGAGACCTTGGTGGTCATTGAATGGGACCACCGCGGCCGATCCATCGACCAGGGAAAGTTTGATTTAGGTATTGCATCACCAGACGGGTAGAATGTGGAGGAGTTCCGTCATGCTGAAAGTACATACCAGCGCGTGTAGCCAAAGGAACATCCTCCAATAGTCCTGGCAATTCATTTTGCAGAAATTCTAGGTAACTTTGTCCTGTAAGACGATTCTCTAAAGTAACAGGGCCAATCAGCTGATCATCGATGATACCGCACCACACATTGGCAGAGAAGCGATGTTGAAAATTTGTTTCCACAGTGGCAGCGTCCAACTGTGCTTCGATCAACAACAGCATCTCCGTAAACGTTTTGTAGACGTTTGTGAATATTTCCAACTGTTTCCTTCTCTGCGGTTAAGAACTCGATAACAGCTCTCTGTTTACGACGCACGTAACTGCCAGTCGCCATTTTCGAAACTGCGTTAACCATGGATTTTATACAAGGGCGTTTAAAAACAGTTTCATAAGAGGAGGGGAGGTTCAAACTGGAAAATTCCGGTTATGTGAAGCGCAGAAAGTTCAAACTTACGGCCCAAAAGACATTTCAGCCCCATGGCCTATTATTTAACTAAGAAAAAAGGGTGGGGCAAAATATATTGAGTGCCCCTAGTACATAATAAGAACATTAGAAAATGTATATATATTCCAATACAACAAAATGTAACCCTGAATATATATATATATATATATATATATATATATATATGTATATTGCTTGTATTAAATTAACATAAAATTAGGAAAGTTTATTCGGAAGCGTAAAAAGACTGTTGAAATGTTGTGGAAGTCACCGGAACTTGTAATAATTTGGGATCATTATTTGTCTCAAGTTCTTTCATTATAATTAGTTTCAGTTTAATTTCAATAATTATTTTAATTACTTTTAGGCACTGAATTTGTTTCAAAATGTTCCAATTTTAACATAATTGTTCTTATCCTAATTATATATATATTATATATATATATATATATATATATATATTAACGGTTTGAAATGCAGAATAATTGTAGATTGATTTGTCGGCAAAAACCAAAGGTTTCACCGTTTACACAAAGCACCGCTCGCCCATACACAGGAGCCGCTCGCCCATACACAGGAGCCGCTCGCAGTATCATTGCCTCGTCTGTATACTTATACGAGGTGTGATCAAAAAGTTCGGTAAATAGTCCCGCAACTAATGAACGTGTGTCACTAGGTGATGTCAGTGTGTATGGCTGATGACGTCACCTTGGCCACTTGCCAGATGCCAACAAACACCATTCAACTACGCACCAGTGCGCCGTGTCATTGCTTTGTATGAGGACATTTTTGTGGCGTCTGGCGATTTTGCAGAAAATGTCGAAATTTGAGCAACGTGCAAACATCGAATTTTGTTTTAAACTTGGTAAGACGGCTACAGAAACGCACGGAGTGCTTGCAGCTGTCTGCGGAGATGAAGTTGTTACAAACAAGATGGACGGACGACCACTTCTTTCATCATCTTCCAAAGACTTGTTTCCTTCTCGAAACCTTCCAAACCACTTGCAAACAGTCTTGTTTTTAACAACTTCATCTCCGTAGACAGCTGCAAGCATTCAGTGCGTTTCTGCAGCCGTCTTACCAAGTTTAAAACAAAATTTGATGTTTGCACGTTGCTCAAATTTCGACATTTTCTGCAAAATCGCCAGACGCCACAAAAACGCCTTCACACAAAGCAATGACACGGCGCACTGGTGCGTAGTTGAATGGTGTTTGTTGGCATCTGGCAATCGGCCAAGGTGACGTCATCAGCCATACACACTGACATCACCTAGTGACACGCGTTCATTAGTTGCGGGACTATTTACCGAACTTTTTGATCACACCTCGTATATTCCATATATATATATATATAGATAGATGTATATAGACTATATATAAATTTTTTCTGATGTAGGAAGGAAGGGATAAGGGTGAGCGCCCGTAAAAGTGCCCCTCCGTAGAAGAAGGAGGTCTCCGAGGCTCAACGCTGCCTTTTTTTTAAATATAACATTCAAAAGAATGTATAGTGTGTAAGATGCATGTGTGTGTAGAGCACAACAGAGGGAGAAGTGTGTGTGTGAGAGCATGCTGGACTGTTCACCGGGTAATTAAGACATGGAACAAGATCGGCTGAAGAGGACAGTGACAGGAGAAATGGGAGTTCCAGCACTCCTTGTCTCCTGCCTAACGTCCTCTCGGAGTACTTCCCTGGTCAATTGGTGTCTACAGTCTCCTCCTGCATACAAGGCATACAATCTCCTATCTACAGCCTTCATATATATATATATATATATATATATATATATTATATATATATATATATATATATATATATATACACATATATATATATACAGGGCGTTTCATAACATATGGGAGGGACGCACTTTCAAGATGGATTCAGGACCTGAAAACAACGAAAAAAGTTTATATAAACATACAGTATGCCTGAAATCGCTTTGTTTCCGAGTTACAGCCCGTTTTGTGTTCCAGCAATTCTTTCCGCAAACTGTTTACAAACACTGTTTGCCGACAATGTTTGCGAGTGTGTATGAGACTTATTTCATGTATGGCCTTGCTGATTGTAATGTTTCGTACACTCTATGACATGTTTCAATATCATCAGTCAGAGGTGCATCGCAGTGTTTCACTGTTCGTATTCGTAACTTCTTACCGTCAATAAGTGCAGTCCAGTGAAAAAAAACTTAAAAGTTTTTGTGCTATTCAGTGATAGTGTGCATTTGAAGTGAGAATGGAGGCTTATTCAAACAGAGAAATGGCAGACATGCATCTCATGTATGGACTTGCCGAGTGTAATGCGGCCGCAGCAAGATGTCTGTATGCGGAAAGGTTTCTGATTCGCCGTCTGCCAGATAAGAAGACCTTTCAGAGAATAGACGAGCGTCTTGGTGATACGGGATCATTCAACAAGCGAGTTTCAGATGGTGGTAGATCAATCAGCGCCAGAACTGTTGAGTTGGAGGAGCGGGTCCCGAATCGCGTGGAGGAACATCCTGGTGTCAGCACCCGAAGGATAGCAGCAGTAGAGGGTGTAAGATACACAACTGTGTGGAGAATTTTACGGGAAAAACAGCTTTACCCATATCACATTCAGAGAATACAAGGCCTAACTGAAGCTGATTTCCCACCACGAGAGGCTTTTTGTACTTGGTTCCTTCAACAGTGTGCTCGCGAACATCTTTTTCTATCCTCCGTGTTGTTTTCTGATGAGGCTACCTTCACAATAAATGGCGTGATAAATTTTCACAACACTCATCACTGGGCCGAAGAGAATCCGCATGCCATCATCCAGTCAAGGCACCAACAACAATTTAGTATCAATGTATGAGCAGGACGTATTGCCGACAACTTAATCGGTCCTTTTGTTTTGCCCGCAAAATTAACAATTTTTTAAGGAATTTTTTAAGGAATGATTTAAGCGATTTACTAGATGAAGTTCTTCTTGGTGTCCGACGTCGTATGTAATTTATGCATGACGGCGCTCCGCCTCATTTTAGTCGAGTAGCCAGAGACTATTTGGATGACCATTTCCCTGATAAATGAATAGGCTGTGGAGCACCCATTGCGTGGCCTGCTCGCTCCCCGGACCTGAATCTACTCGATTTTTACCTGTGGGATCATCTGAAATCCATCGTTTACGTGACACCCATTGACAACATTGAAATGTTTCGCCAACGTGTAGAACAAGGATGCCAGAAAATCTGAGCAATACCTGGAATGTTTGAACGCGTCAGGCAGTCTATGACGAGGCGTGTTCAGGCGTGTATTCAAGCGCAATGCGGTCATTTTGAGCACTTCCTTTAAAGGTAAGGCGGATACTTGCTGGAACATATAATGGGCTGTAATTCGGAAACAAAGCGATTTCATTGTTTTCAGGTCCTGAATCCATCCTGAAAGTGCGTCCCACATGTTATGAAACACCCTGTATATATATATATATATATTATATATATATATATAATATATATATATATATATATATATAGTTACGATAGAAGTGTTCTTCGGGAATCTTATCCTCAACAGGATAAGAGACACGACTTTCAACATTTATTGGCCAAACGTTTCGGTCCACTCATGGGCCATCTTCAGTGACTAAATGAAAGAACATCAAAATTAGGGAAAAAAATCAATAATATATAACTAAAGAAACATAAGTAAAACAATTTTTTGCAGAAATTAATGTAAGATAAATATACATAGTTATAAAACCTGATACAGTAAGCAAAATCATTTAAAAAAATAGCTTAAAAAAATTCTGGATTATAAGACAATAAAAGTGAAACCCATTAAAAATAAAACACCAGAATAAACTAAAATTTAAAAGGACTACAGTAATCTGGATGGTAGGAGTTGCAAATGACAACTGAAGAGAAGGGAAACAAGTGTTGGCTGGTTGGTTATTATGAAGTACCGTATGTAATTTTGTCGAGGAATAGCTATCATTTAACTCTGGATTTAATTTTCTGGTAAAGAGGGATCCTAAAATTTTTAGATCAAGTGAATTAGAAGCAGACAAAATCGTAAAGGAGTCCTGGGGGCACGGGTGGTCATGGGTCTCTGAATGATGTCGAATAGCGGAGGATTCAGAAGTGCAAAGAGGGCGAGAAGTTCGATAAGAAAGACCCAAATGCTTCGAAATCCTCAGTTTTAACGACAGAACAGTCTGCCCTACATAGCGACTTTGGCAGGTCGCACATGTATATAGATGGATTACAAAGGATCTCAAAAGCACGGGGAGGTGATCTTTATGGTGAAAAAAGGATTGCAGTGAATTATGATTAGAATTAATAATTATGAAATCGCATTGAGGGAAGTGTCTGTCCAAAATAGGGTGGACATCTTTATTAAGTTTAAAGGATCACCTGAAGATCAGGGCCCCCAGCCTTCTTTAGTTAGCTTTATAAGGCTAAGTAGCGATAATATCACAACTTAACCTAACCAATCGTCAAGGGCGTACAGTTGACCTAACTATTGTTTAGGTTAGGTCGTGATATTTTCGTTAGTTAGCCTTATAAGGCTAACTAAAGAAGGTTGGGGGCCCTGATCTTCAGGTGATCCAGTTTAAAAGTTAGTTGGTCTAAAAAAGGAAGCTTAAGATAAACCTTCTGTTTCGAAACCGTGGACCGAATTATTTTAGGCGAATATTGGTTATTTAAAAATTTTAAAATAAATGTCTCAGTAGTTGAAAGTGCAATAAAAATTACAGTTAAAAAATCTCTTAAGATACTGAATTTCTAAGTCAAATAAAGACCAACTTGAACAGAGGTAACAGGCTCTAAAAATACGACTTTTAATACTAGCTAATTTAATACTAAGAGGGATATTACTGAAAAAATGAGTACCGAGTTGGATGGTTGTTGGTTTTCTGTATACATGTGTAAAATTGTTTTATTTCTGTTTCTTTAGTTATATATTATTAATTTTTTTTCCTCTAATTTTCATGTTCTTTCATTTAGTCACTGAAGATGGCCCCTGAGTGGACCGAAACGTTTGGCCAATAAATGTTGAGAGTCATGTCTCTTGTCTTTATATATATATATATATATATATATATATATATATATATATGCGACTCGGTGGTGTAGCGGTTAGCGTCGCTGACTACGAATCCATCGACCCGGGTTCGAGACCCGACGGCAGCCGGCGCGCAGCAAAACCCAGCTGTTTATCCTTCCACACAATAAAGAAAGTGGTTGCTGGATAAATGGGTACCCTAGGCGGCCTAGTGGTTAAGACGCTGGGTTGCTGATGGGGCAATATTGCATAATATTACGTAATGTTGCAAGAGTGCCACCCCCACCCCCTTTTGTGGATAAGCCCCGCCCCCCTTCCCCCAAAACTACTACACCCCCCTAAAGGGGCAGAAAGAAAGAGAGAGAGAGAGGAAGAGGAGAGTACCAACCTTTTTTGCCAACCCCAAAATGGGATTGCAAGGGGTATGCAACTTGGAGGCGGAGTTCTCCCCCAAGCTATTCCCCCCAAAGGGGCAGAAAGAAAGAAAGAGAGAGAGAGAGAGAGAGAGAGAGAGGAGAGAGAGAGAGGAAGATCAGAGTTCCAACCTTTGTTGCCAATTCAAAAATGGGATTGCAAGGGGCATGCAATTTGGAGGCGGAGTTCTCCACCAAGCTATTACCCCAAAGGGGTATACCCTAACCTACGAGGCCTCTATGGGAGGGTAGGGGTTTCCTCACCATCCAAAGGGCCAGAAAGAGAAAGTACCAGAGATCCTTGCTCGGCTGGAAGCCGAGCTCATATGATTCCGTCGTCCAACACCCGGCTTCTTATAGTGCCCCTATTCAGCCAGTTGGCTTAATCAGCCAGTTGGCAGAGTTGCAAGATAGCATTAATATTTATTTCTTCTATATATTATTCAGTCAGTCGGCTACTGAGTTGCCAGACAACGACATATATATAATTATTATTCAGTCAGCTGGCTGCTGAGTTGCCAGTTTCGTTATTTATTTTAAATAAGCTTATGTTACAGTTGGCTGAGCTGTCACCCTCGTTACTTATCTATTCAATTACTCTGTTTTACAAAATGATATAAACGTGTTCAAAGAATAAATAAAACACCATTACAACGTTCTGTTTATTAATTAATGGACATACAATAGGATATAATATATATATATATGTAAAAAGTGAACAATGGACAATTCCTACACCATCATTATATGAATTCATTGTCCATTTTTACATAAGAAACCAAAAATCACAAGCGAGTTTTGGATAGAATTTCGATTTGTACGTCTTTATTCATTCCTGTATTTTTCTAATTCATCTTTCTAATAATGACTTATACACTATGACGTCACAAAATAACTTTATTCTCTTTACGTTTCCCACTCTGTGTCTCTAATTTGTTCTTGTAAATCTTCCTAACAATGATTTGTACTTTACGTAAAAATTCAATAACTATGACGTCACATTTTCCCTTCATCATATATCTAGTATCCAATGTATGAAAATTCTTTAACATCATGCTAAGGACGAAACACTCTATAGAAGTCATTATTTATATGTTATGTAGCATAAACATTATTATTGAACCATACTCATTCTTACATTCATGTTCTTTCTTGACCGCTATCCTTTATTAATTTTATTACTTATTCATTCATCTACCTATTGTCTACTTATGCCCTATCAACTTATCAGTCTATGTTTACTCGTGTCAATCATGAAATGCAAAACTTTCGCAGTTCGTTCGAGAACGCGAAAAAACGTTCTCGTATTTTTTCATTTTTATTTTTAATTATATGACCTCCCGAGTTGAACTCAAGAATGCTGAGTTAAGAAGTTATAAAATTCCACTCACGACAGCAGATTCGAGCGCCTCAAAGATCAGATGCCTCCGTCCGCTCTGATTTCAAATTCATAACATATTATTTCGTAAATAAATTATCTCGTAAGTGCCATGTACTTTGTACTATATTTCTAACATCTTAATTGTCTATTAATATGAAACACTGTCAAAACAAGACAAAGTTATAGTAACTGTTTAATTGTAATTAACTGTAAATTAACAATAACTTGTAATGTACTTTAATGAAACTGTAATGAACAATAACTTGTAATGTACTTCAGTGAAACTAATTAAATGTAATGATTTAATTTATAATGTAAGAATGTACTTTAATAGAAGTGTAATTAAACAACAAGTGAATATGAATTAATTGGTAATTGTAATCCATAATTGTAATCGTAATTGTAATGAACCAAAATTAATACGTACTCAGTCATGTACTCAAAATTGTGCTTATGTGCTATTACGAAATGATATTGCCGTCAAAAATGTAGAATCGGCGATACTGTTGTTCTTTTTTATTTATATTTTTTTTTATTGTTTTTAGTTGAAATCTTTCAAAAAACATCTGATTATGTGTTTAAAAAGGGGGGAAACTTAACCTTCGATTGTCTCCCCCAAACATTTAGGCTATATTATACTGTACTTGTAAAATTACTTCACTTCATCATTGTACTTCAGATTAGCACCTCATTAGGAGGGGGCAGAGGCCCCTTGCCTCCTTAATATATTTTTAGATTCCGGCCTGAGCCATGGTCGAAAGAGGTCGAACCTCTACCCTTGTAAATTCAGAGCAATACCTATAATTTTTAAGAAGTAAACCACAGTAAAAGAAGTTTTTATCTTTTCCTCTTCGAGCCGTGCTCTCTTCAGGAACTCAGTCAGTAAGTCGACAAGTTATAAAAGAAAAGTCGATAATTTTAGTATAAGAGAAAGGATCAGAGAATCATTGAAAGAAAAGAATTAACAGAGTGGCGACCCACCATTTAAGGCGACCGACAAGAATTATAGAAAAGTATAAAGAAGAAACATCCGTTGCCGCCTCCTAACCAGAACCCCCCGTCGAATCCGAACCGACTCAGGGCCATAAAGGGGGGGTTAACAGCTTGCGACCCTATAGCCAGGATAAACAAAAGTTGGCGACCCTGCATCAGGATCAAAAGAAGATTTTAAGAAGATTACTTTAAGAAGAAGATTACTTTAAGAAGAAGATTACTTTAAGAAGAAGATTACTTTAAGAAGAAGAAGATTTTAACCAGAAGATTTTAACCAGAAGATGTTTAACAAGAAGATGTTTAACAAGAAGATGTTTAACAAGAAGATTTTTAAGAAGAGGCCACTCTTTGGCCAAGATAGAAATTACCCTGCATCAGGATGAGAAGATTATTTTATGAAGAAGATGATTTTAAGAAGAGGCCACTCTTTGGCCAAGATAGAAATTACCCTGCATCAGGATAAAACCATTTGACCGGCGTGTCACGACTTCTAGTTCGTAACATCCACCCTTGACCGGTGTGTCACGACTCCAAGTTCTCCACGCCTAGTTTTCATCCAGGAACAAGTAGCCAGCAAGACGTCTTCAGGACACGTCTCTAAGGATTTCGCCGTAGGAATCTTGTTAAGTAAGAGTTGTTTTTTTAAGAAATTTATAAACACTTGAAAAGTCACTATTATTAACAGTTAATAATGAGTATCAAGTCAGAATTTACAAGAAACACAGTGAACATTCCATACACCAGAAATACACTTTTTTTTAGTGAAACAGTTATTGTAAGAGAGTTAATTGTAACAGAAAGTTTATTGTAACAGAAAGTTTATTGTAACAGAAAGTTTATTGTAACATAGAATTAATTTCAGAGAGAATTAATTTCAGAGAGAGAATTTCAGTTATTTTCACTGTTATATTCAGTATAGAATAATTTTATTTTATGTACTTCCCGTACATTAGAATGAAATGTTGTTTACATTTTTTATTTTTTGTTTGCAAATTTTTTTCAATTACTGAATTGAATTGACTTGCAAATTAAGAGAGAGAGAGTTTACAGAGAGTTTAGAGAGTTTTTAGAGAGAGTTTATAGAGTTATAGAGTTACTTGAAGCAGTTTCAAGTTCCATTTTCAGTTCCAGACAGTTTCAGTTGGTTGTAACCAAAAGGGACAACCAAACCCCATAGATTTAGAGAGATACTTGAAGTCATTTTTTGAAGTCATTTTTTGAAGTCATTTTGAAGTTTTTGTTTTGAAGTCAGTTTTGAAGTCAGAAGGTTGCACCAAGAGGGTCAACCAAAACAGAGGTTAATCGTCTCCACTTGATAACGATCAAGTGCAGTCATTTTCCGTTTTCAGTTAATCTTCACTTGATAGCAGTTCAAGTGCAAGACAGTTTAAGTTTCAAGATACTACTTGATAAGAGTTCAAGTCAGATAGTTTCAGAATACTTGATAAGAGGTCAAGTCAGAAGGTTGCGCCAAGACGGCCAACCGCCCCAGAGATTTTTATAGAAATACTTGATAGAGTTCAAGTCAGAGTTAGATTCGAAGTCAGAGTTAGATTCGAAGTCAGAGAGTTTTGTTTTAAGTCAGGGAGTTTTGTTTTAAGGCAGTCTCTGTTAGTTTCAAATACCCATTCATTTCAATGCAGTCAATTGAATTCAACCTTTTTTTTGTTGTTCAAGAGAATTTAATTCAACCTTTTGATAGAGTTCAAGTCAGAGTTAGATTCGAAGTCAGAGTTAGATTCGAAGTCAGAGAGTTTTGTTTTAAGTCAGGGAGTTTTGTTTTAAGGCAGTCTCTGTTAGTTTCAAATACCCATTCATTTCAATGCAGTCAATTGAATTCAACCTTTTTTTTGTTGTTCAAGAGAATTTAATTCAACCTTTTTTTAAAATGAGAATTAAATTCAACCTGAATTGACCGATTTGCGTCTTTAGTTGAACCTTTTTTCTTTGTTTGTAAGACGGAAATTCACTGATTTGTCTTTCCCTTTTCATGCATTGTTATGTATATAAATATATAGTTATGTAATTCATTAATTGTAACAAACGGCTTTACAAAAGTTTTTAACGAGTTTTATAATTATTTGATTATATGATGACAGATATAGCGTAACAATTAATCGATCATGTACCTAATTTATCCTGCTCTGTACGATCGGGAAATTTACCCGTATGACCGCACATACCCTAAATTTCAGTCATTTAATTTAAATAAAACTTCTACGCAATAAAACATGTATTTGTCTATATGCAAACAAGTTTTTAGACTAAAATATCAAATAATTCAAAATTCTATCAACATTCAACGAAAAAGTATGATTTTTCTACTTAACAAGCAAAAATTATTAAAACCTTTTTAATATTTTTTTTTTATTATATAAAATAATTTTTAATGAAAAATTTACCTGTAATTAGATTTATAATAATTGACCTTGAGCTTAAAGGATTTTGTAATAATAATAATGATAATAATAATAATAATTATAATAATAATAATAACAATAACAATAATTGACTTAAACTTAAAAGATTTTATAACCATCTTAAATTATTATACATCATTTTTAAACTTTGTTAATTCAAAAAAACTTCCAAATCCCTACACATTTGACCACAGGTCTATACATCATCCACTACGTAATTCTATTTTTACCTACACTAGTCAATAAAAATTAGCTTATAGATTGTACGATTTATATTTTTCCCTTTTTCCTAGCCATTATGAATGTAATTTTCCCCACAGAAAAAAAAAATAATAAAATTTTACAATATCATTCTTTGTCTAGCATAATTGTTCTCTAAATTAATGTATTAATCCTATTAAATGTTTGTCTAAACTAAAGTATTAATCTTTGATTTTTTTATATTTTGTAAGCAAGTGTCATTTTAAAAATTTGGATACTCTGCATTGTACTCGACCACGCGAAATCGTTCTGTATAAAATTTGTATTGTAACTAATGGTACCCTGTAAGGACGTTATTTTCTCATTGTATTGTATTAATGGTACCCTGTTAGGATGTTATTTTCTCATTGTATTGTATTAATGGTACCCTGTTAGGATGTTATTTTCTCATTTGTATTGAATTAATGGTACCCTATTAAATTATTGTATAAATATCATTTTAAAAGGGGAGAGTAATGTAAAAGTGAACAATAAACAATTCCTACACCATCATTATATGAATTCATTGTCCATTTTTACATAAGAAACCAAAAATCACATAAGCGAGTTTTGGATAGAATTTCGATTTGTACGTCTTTATTCATTCCTGTATTTTTCTAATTCATCTTTCTAATAATGACTTATACACTATGACGTCACAAAATAACTTTATTCTCTTTACGTTTCCCACTCTGTGTCTCTAATTTGTTCTTGTAAATCTTCCTAACATGATTTGTACTTTACGTAAAAATTCAATAACTATGACGTCACATTTTCCCTTCATCATATATCTAGTATCCAATGTATGAAAATTCTTTAACATCATGCTAAGGACGAAACACTCTATAGAAGTCATTATTTATATGTTATGTAGCATAAACATTATTATTGAACCATACTCATTCTTACATTCATGTTCTTTCTTGACCGCTATCCTTTATTAATTTTATTACTTATTCATTCATCTACCTATTGTCTACTTATGCCCTATCAACTTATCAGTCTATGTTTACTCGTGTCAATCATGAAATGCAAAACTTTCGCAGTTCGTTCGAGAACGCGAAAAAAACGTTCTCGTATTATTTTTTTCATTTTTATTTTTAATTATATGACCTCCCGAGTTGAACTCAAAAATGCTGAGTTAAGAAGTTATAAAATTCCACTCACGACAGCAGATTCGAGCGCCTCAAAGATCAGATGCCTCCGTTCGCTCTGATTTCAAATTCATAACATTATAACATATTATTTCGTAAATAAATTATCTCGTAAGTGCCATGTACTTTGTACTATATTTCTAACATCTTAATTGTCTATTAATATGAAACACTGTCAAAACAAGACAAAGTTATAGTAACTGTTTAATTGTAATTAACTGTAAATTAACAATAACTTGTAATGTACTTTAATGAAACTGTAATGAACAATAACTTGTAATGTACTTCAGTGAAACTAATTAAATGTAATGATTTAATTTATAATGTAAGAATGTACTTTAATAGAAGTGTAATTAAACAACAAGTGAATATGAATTAATTGGTAATTGTAATCCATAATTTTGTAATCGTAATTGTAATGAACCAAAATTAATACGTACTCAGTCATGTACTCAAAATTGTGCTTATGTGCTATTACGAAATGATATTGCCGTCAAAAATGTAGAATCGGCGATACTGTTGTTCTTTTTTATTTATATTTTTTTTTATTGTTTTTAGTTGAAATCTTTCAAAAAACATCTGATTATGTGTTTAAAAAGGGGGGAAACTTAACCTTCGATTGTCTCCCCCAAACATTTAGGCTATATTATACTGTACTTGTAAAATTACTTCACTTCATCATTGTACTTCAGATTAGCACCTCATTAGGAGGGGGCAGAGGCCCCTTGCCTCCTTAATATATTTTTAGATTCCGGCCTGAGCCATGGTCGAAAGAGGTCGAACCTCTACCCTTGTAAATTCAGAGCAATACCTGTAATTTTTAAGAAGTAAACCACAGTAAAAGAAGTTTTTATCTTTTCCTCTTCGAGCCGTGCTCTCTTCAGGAACTCAGTCAGTAAGTCGACAAGTTATAAAAGAAAAGTCGATAATTTTAGTATAAGAGAAAGGATCAGAGAATCATTGAAAGAAAAGAATTAACAGAGTGGCGACCCACCATTTAAGGCGACCGACAAGAATTATAGAAAAGTATAAAGAAGAAACATCCGTTGCCGCCTCCTAACCAGAACCCCCCCGTCGAATCCGAACCGACTCAGGGCCATAAAGGGGGGTTAACAGCTTGCGACCCTATAGCCAGGATAAACAAAAGTTGGCGACCCTGCATCAGGATCAAAAGAAGATTTTAAGAAGATTACTTTAAGAAGAAGATTACTTTAAGAAGAAGATTACTTTAAGAAGAAGATTACTTTAAGAAGAAGAAGATTTTAACCAGAAGATTTTAACCAGAAGATGTTTAACAAGAAGATGTTTAACAAGAAGATGTTTAACAAGAAGATTTTTAAGAAGAGGCCACTCTTTGGCCAAGATAGAAATTACCCTGCATCAGGATGAGAAGATTATTTTATGAAGAAGATGATTTTAAGAAGAGGCCACTCTTTGGCCAAGATAGAAATTACCCTGCATCAGGATAAAACCATTTGACCGGCGTGTCACGACTTCTAGTTCGTAACATCCACCCTTGACCGGTGTGTCACGACTCCAAGTTCTCCACGCCTAGTTTTCATCAAGGAACAAGTAGCCAGCAAGACGTCTTCAGGACACGTCTCTAAGGATTTCGCCGTAGGAATCTTGTTAAGTAAGAGTTGTTTTTTTTTAAGAAATTTATAAACACTTGAAAAGTCACTATTATTAACAGTTAATAATGAGTATCAAGTCAGAATTTACAAGAAACACAGTGAACATTCCATACACCAGAAATACACTTTTTTTTAGTGAAACAGTTATTGTAAGAGAGTTAATTGTAACAGAAAGTTTATTGTAACAGAAAGTTTATTGTAACAGAAAGTTTATTGTAACATAGAATTAATTTCAGAGAGAATTAATTTCAGAGAGAGAATTTCAGTTATTTTCACTGTTATATTCAGTATAGAATAATTTTATTTTATGTACCTTCCCGTACATTAGAATGAAATGTTGTTTACATTTTTTATTTTTTGTTTGCAAATTTTTTTCAATTACTGAATTGAATTGACTTGCAAATTAAGAGAGAGAGAGTTTACAGAGAGTTTAGAGAGTTTTTAGAGAGAGTTTATAGAGTTATAGAGTTACTTGAAGCAGTTTCAAGTTCCATTTTCAGTTCCAGACAGTTTCAGTTGGTTGTAACCAAAAGGGACAACCAAACCCCATAGATTTAGAGAGATACTTGAAGTCATTTTTTGAAGTCATTTTTTGAAGTCATTTTTGAAGTCAGTTTTTGAAGTCAGTTTTTGAAGTCAGAAGGTTGCACCAAGAGGGTCAACCAAAACAGAGGTTAATCGTCTCCACTTGATAACGATCAAGTGCAGTCATTTTCCGTTTTCAGTTAATCTTCACTTGATAGCAGTTCAAGTGCAAGACAGTTTAAGTTTCAAGATACTACTTGATAAGAGTTCAAGTCAGATAGTTTCAGAATACTTGATAAGAGGTCAAGTCAGAAGGTTGCGCCAAGACGGCCAACCGCCCCAGAGATTTTTATAGAAATACTTGATAGAGTTCAAGTCAGAGTTAGATTCGAAGTCAGAGTTAGATTCGAAGTCAGAGAGTTTTGTTTTAAGTCAGGGAGTTTTGTTTTAAGGCAGTCTCTGTTAGTTTCAAATACCCATTCATTTCAATGCAGTCAATTGAATTCAACCTTTTTTTTTGTTGTTCAAGAGAATTTAATTCAACCTTTTTTTTTAAAATGAGAATTAAATTCAACCTGAATTGACCGATTTGCGTCTTTAGTTGAACCTTTTTTCTTTGTTTGTAAGACGGAAATTCACTGATTTGTCTTTCCCTTTTCATGCATTGTTATGTATATAAATATATAGTTATGTAATTCATTAATTGTAACAAAACGGCTTTTACAAAAGTTTTTAACGAGTTTTATAATTATTTGATTATATGATGACAGATATAGCGTAACAATTAATCGATCATGTACCTAATTTATCCTGCTCTGTACGATCGGGAAATTTACCCGTATGACCGCACATACCCTAAATTTCAGTCATTTAATTTTAAATAAAACTTCTACGCAATAAAACATGTATTTGTCTATATGCAAACAAGTTTTTAGACTAAAATATCAAATAATTCAAAATTCTATCAACATTCAACGAAAAAGTATGATTTTTCTACTTAACAAGCAAAAATTATTAAAACCTTTTTAATATTTTTTTTTATTATATAAAAATAATTTTTAATGAAAAATTTACCTGTAATTAGATTTTATAATAATTGACCTTGAGCTTAAAGGATTTTGTAATAATAATAATGATAATAATAATAATAATTATAATAATAATAATAACAATAACAATAATTGACTTAAACTTAAAAGATTTTATAACCCATCTTAAATTATTATACATCATTTTTAAACTTTGTTAATTCAAAAAAACTTCCAAATCCCTACACATTTGACCACAGGTCTATACATCATCCACTACGTAATTCTATTTTTACCTACACTAGTCAATAAAAATTAGCTTATAGATTGTACGATTTATATTTTTCCCTTTTTCCTAGCCATTATGAATGTAATTTTCCCCACAGAAAAAAAAAATAATAAAATTTTACAATATCATTCTTTGTCTAGCATAATTGTTCTCTAAATTAATGTATTAATCCTATTAAATGTTTGTCTAAACTAAAGTATTAATCTTTGATTTTTTTATATTTTGTAAGCAAGTGTCATTTTAAAAATTTGGATACTCTGCATTGTACTCGACCACGCGAAATCGTTCTGTATAAAATTTGTATTGTAACTAATGGTACCCTGTAAGGACGTTATTTTCTCATTGTATTGTATTAATGGTACCCTGTTAGGATGTTATTTTCTCATTGTATTGTATTAATGGTACCCTGTTAGGATGTTATTTTCTCATTTGTATTGAATTAATGGTACCCTATTAAATTATTGTATAAATATCATTTTTAAAAGGGGAGAGTAATGTAAAAAGTGAACAATAAACAATTCCTACACCATCATTATATGAATTCATTGTCCATTTTTACATAAGAAACCAAAAATCACATAAGCGAGTTTTGGATAGAATTTCGATTTGTACGTCTTTATTCATTCCTGTATTTTTCTAATTCATCTTTCTAATAATGACTTATACACTATGACGTCACAAAATAACTTTATTCTCTTTACGTTTCCCACTCTGTGTCTCTAATTTGTTCTTGTAAATCTTCCTAACAATGATTTGTACTTTACGTAAAAATTCAATAACTATGACGTCACATTTTCCCTTCATCATATATAGTATCTCTGTATAAAATTCTTTAACATCATGCTAAGGACGAAACACTCTATAGAAGTCATTATTTATAGTTATGTAGCATAAACATTATTATTGAACCATACTCATTCTTACATTCATGTTCTTTCTTGACCGCTATCCTTTATTAATTTTATATTACTTATTCATTCATCTACCTATTGTCTACTTATGCCCTATCAACTTATCAGTCTATGTTTACTCGTGTCAATCATGAAATGCAAAACTTCGCAGTTCGTTCGAGAACGCGAAAAAAACGTTCTCGTATATTTTTTCATTTTTATTTTTAATTATATGACCTCCCGAGTTGAACTCAAAAATGCTGAGTAAGAAGTTATAAAATTCCACTCACGACAGCAGATTCGAGCGCCTCAAAGATCAGATGCCTCCGTTCGCTCTGATTTCAAATTCATAACATTATAACATATTATTTCGTAAATAAATTATCTCGTAAGTGCCATGTACTTTGTACTATATTTCTAACATCTTAATTGTCTATTAATATGAACACACTGTCAAAACAAGACAAAGTTATAGTAACTGTTTAATTGTAATTAACTGTAAATTAACAATAACTTGTAATGTACTTTAATGAAACTGTAATGAACAATAACTTGTAATGTACTTCAGTGAAACTAATTAAATGTAATGATTTAATTTATAATGTAAGAATGTACTTTAATAGAAGGTAATTAAACACAAAGTGAATATGAATTAATTGGTAATTGTAATCCATAATTTTGTAATCGTAATTGTAATGAACCAAAATTAATACGTACTCAGTCATGTACTCAAAATTGTGCTTATGTGCTATTACGAAATGATATTGCCGTCAAAAATGTAGAATCGGCGATACTGTTGTTCTTTTTTATTATATTTTTTTTATTGTTTTAGTTGAAATCTTTCAAAAAACATCTGATTATGTGTTAAAAAGGGGGGAAACTTAACCTTCGATTGTCTCCCCCAAACATTTAGGCTATATTATACTGTACTTGTAAAATTACTTCACTTCATCATTGTACTTCAGATTAGCACCTCATTAGGAGGGGGCAGAGGCCCCTTGCCTCCTTAATATATTTTTAGATTCCGGCCTGAGCCATGGTCGAAAGAGGTCGAACCTCTACCCTTGTAAATTCAGAGCAATACCTGTAATTTTTAAGAAGTAAACCACAGTAAAAGAAGTTTTTTTTTTTTCCTCTTCGAGCCGTGCTCTCTTCAGGAACTCAGTCAGTAAGTCGACAAGTTAAAAGAAAAGTCGATAATTTTAGTATAAGAGAAAGGATCAGAGAATCATTGAAAGAAAAGAATTAACAGAGTGGCGACCCACCATTTAAGGCGACCGACAAGAATTATAGAAAAGTATAAAGAAGAAACATCCGTTGCCGCCTCCTAACCAGAACCCCCCCGTCGAATCCGAACCGACTCAGGGCCATAAAGGGGGGGTTAACAGCTTGCGACCCTATAGCCAGGATAAACAAAAGTTGGCGACCCTGCATCAGGATCAAAAGAAGATTTTAAGAAGATTACTTTAAGAAGAAGATTACTTTAAGAAGAAGATTACTTTAAGAAGAAGATTACTTTAAGAAGAAGAAGATTTTAACCAGAAGATTTTAACCAGAAGATGTTTAACAAGAAGATGTTTAACAAGAAGATGTTTAACAAGAAGATTTTTAAGAAGAGGCCACTCTTTGGCCAAGATAGAAATTACCCTGCATCAGGATGAGATTATTTTATGAAGAAGATGATTTTAAGAAGAGGCCACTCTTTGGCCAAGATAGAAATTACCCTGCATCAGGATAAAACCATTTGACCGGCGTGTCACGACTTCTAGTTCGTAACATCCACCCTTGACCGGTGTGTCACGACTCCAAGTTCTCCACGCCTAGTTTTCATCAAGGAACAAGTAGCCAGCAAGACGTCTTCAGGACACGTCTCTAAGGATTTCGCCGTAGGAATCTTGTTAAGTAAGAGTTGTTTTTTTTAAGAAATTTATAAACACTTGAAAAGTCACTATTATTAACAGTTAATAATGAGTATCAAGTCAGAATTTACAAGAAACACAGTGAACATTCCATACACCAGAAATACACTTTTTTTTAGTGAAACAGTTATTGTAAGAGAGTTAATTGTAACAGAAAGTTTATTGTAACAGAAAGTTTATTGTAACAGAAAGTTTATTGTAACATAGAATTAATTTCAGAGAGAATTAATTTCAGAGAGAGAATTTCAGTTATTTTCACTGTTATATTCAGTATAGAATAATTTTATTTTATGTACCTTCCCGTACATTAGAATGAAATGTTGTTTACATTTTTTATTTTTTGTTTGCAAATTTTTTTCAATTACTGAATTGAATTGACTTGCAAATTAAGAGAGAGAGAGTTTACAGAGAGTTTAGAGAGTTTTTAGAGAGAGTTTATAGAGTTATAGAGTTACTTGAAGCAGTTTCAAGTTCCATTTTCAGTTCCAGACAGTTTCAGTTGGTTGTAACCAAAAGGGACAACCAAACCCCATAGATTTAGAGAGATACTTGAAGTCATTTTTTGAAGTCATTTTTTGAAGTCATTTTTGAAGTCAGTTTTTGAAGTCAGTTTTTGAAGTCAGAAGGTTGCACCAAGAGGGTCAACCAAAACAGAGGTTAATCGTCTCCACTTGATAACGATCAAGTGCAGTCATTTTCCGTTTTCAGTTAATCTTCACTTGATAGCAGTTCAAGTGCAAGACAGTTTAAGTTTCAAGATACTACTTGATAAGAGTTCAAGTCAGATAGTTTCAGAATACTTGATAAGAGGTCAAGTCAGAAGGTTGCGCCAAGACGGCCAACCGCCCCAGAGATTTTTATAGAAATACTTGATAGAGTTCAAGTCAGAGTTAGATTCGAAGTCAGAGTTAGATTCGAAGTCAGAGAGTTTTGTTTTAAGTCAGGGAGTTTTGTTTTAAGGCAGTCTCTGTTAGTTTCAAATACCCATTCATTTCAATGCAGTCAATTGAATTCAACCTTTTTTTTTGTTGTTCAAGAGAATTTAATTCAACCTTTTTTTTTAAAATGAGAATTAAATTCAACCTGAATTGACCGATTTGCGTCTTTAGTTGAACCTTTTTTCTTTGTTTGTAAGACGGAAATTCACTGATTTGTCTTTCCCTTTTCATGCATTGTTATGTATATAAATATATAGTTATGTAATTCATTAATTGTAACAAAACGGCTTTTACAAAAGTTTTTAACGAGTTTTATAATTATTTGATTATATGATGACAGATATAGCGTAACAATTAATCGATCATGTACCTAATTTATCCTGCTCTGTACGATCGGGAAATTTACCCGTATGACCGCACATACCCTAAATTTCAGTCATTTAATTTTAAATAAAACTTCTACGCAATAAAACATGTATTTGTCTATATGCAAACAAGTTTTTAGACTAAAATATCAAATAATTCAAAATTCTATCAACATTCAACGAAAAAGTATGATTTTTCTACTTAACAAGCAAAAATTATTAAAACCTTTTTAATATTTTTTTTTATTATATAAAAATAATTTTTAATGAAAAATTTACCTGTAATTAGATTTTATAATAATTGACCTTGAGCTTAAAGGATTTTGTAATAATAATAATGATAATAATAATAATAATTATAATAATAATAATAACAATAACAATAATTGACTTAAACTTAAAAGATTTTATAACCCATCTTAAATTATTATACATCATTTTTAAACTTTGTTAATTCAAAAAAAACTTCCAAATCCCTACACATTTGACCACAGGTCTATACATCATCCACTACGTAATTCTATTTTTACCTACACTAGTCAATAAAAATTAGCTTATAGATTGTACGATTTATATTTTTCCCTTTTTCCTAGCCATTATGAATGTAATTTTCCCCACAGAAAAAAAAAAATAATAAAATTTTACAATATCATTCTTTGTCTAGCATAATTGTTCTCTAAATTAATGTATTAATCCTATTAAATGTTTGTCTAAACTAAAGTATTAATCTTTGATTTTTTTATATTTTGTAAGCAAGTGTCATTTTAAAAATTTGGATACTCTGCATTGTACTCGACCACGCGAAATCGTTCTGTATAAAATTTGTATTGTAACTAATGGTACCCTGTAAGGACGTTATTTTCTCATTGTATTGTATTAATGGTACCCTGTTAGGATGTTATTTTCTCATTGTATTGTATTAATGGTACCCTGTTAGGATGTTATTTTCTCATTTGTATTGAATTAATGGTACCCTATTAAATTATTGTATAAATATCATTTTTAAAAGGGGAGAGTAATGTAAAAAGTGAACAATAAACAATTCCTACACCATCATTATATGAATTCATTGTCCATTTTACATAAGAAACCAAAAATCACATAAGCGAGTTTTGGATAGAATTTCGATTTGTACGTCTTTATTCATTCCTGTATTTTTCTAATTCATCTTTCTAATAATGACTTATACACTATGACGTCACAAAATAACTTTATTCTCTTTACGTTTCCCACTCTGTGTCTCTAATTTGTTCTTGTAAATCTTCCTAACAATGATTTGTACTTTACGTAAAAATTCAATAACTATGACGTCACATTTTCCCTTCATCATATATCTAGTATCCAATGTATGAAAATTCTTTAACATCATGCTAAGGACGAAACACTCTATAGAAGTCATTATTTATATGTTATGTAGCATAAACATTATTATTGAACCATACTCATTCTTACATTCATGTTCTTTCTTGACCGCTATCCTTTATTAATTTTATTACTTATTCATTCATCTACCTATTGTCTACTTATGCCCTATCAACTTATCAGTCTATGTTTACTCGTGTCAATCATGAAATGCAAAACTTTCGCAGTTCGTTCGAGAACGCGAAAAAACGTTCTCGTATTATTTTTTTCATTTTTATTTTTAATTATATGACCTCCCGAGTTGAACTCAAAAATGCTGAGTTAAGAAGTTATAAAATTCCACTCACGACAGCAGATTCGAGCGCCTCAAAGATCAGATGCCTCCGTTCGCTCTGATTTCAAATTCATAACATTATAACATATTATTTCGTAAATAAATTATCTCGTAAGTGCCATGTACTTTGTACTATATTTCTAACATCTTAATTGTCTATTAATATGAAACACTGTCAAAACAAGACAAAGTTATAGTAACTGTTTAATTGTAATTAACTGTAAATTAACAATAACTTGTAATGTACTTTAATGAAACTGTAATGAACAATAACTTGTAATGTACTTCAGTGAAACTAATTAAATGTAATGATTTAATTTATAATGTAAGAATGTACTTTAATAGAAGTGTAATTAAACAACAAGTGAATATGAATTAATTGGTAATTGTAATCCATAATTTTGTAATCGTAATTGTAATGAACCAAAATTAATACGTACTCAGTCATGTACTCAAAATTGTGCTTATGTGCTATTACGAAATGATATTGCCGTCAAAAATGTAGAATCGGCGATACTGTTGTTCTTTTTTATTTATATTTTTTTTATTGTTTTTAGTTGAAATCTTTCAAAAAACATCTGATTATGTGTTTAAAAAGGGGGGAAACTTAACCTTCGATTGTCTCCCCCAAACATTTAGGCTATATTATACTGTACTTGTAAAATTACTTCACTTCATCATTGTACTTCAGATTAGCACCTCATTAGGAGGGGGCAGAGGCCCCTTGCCTCCTTAATATATTTTTAGATTCCGGCCTGAGCCATGGTCGAAAGAGGTCGAACCTCTACCCTTGTAAATTCAGAGCAATACCTGTAATTTTTAAGAAGTAAACCACAGTAAAAGAAGTTTTTATCTTTTCCTCTTCGAGCCGTGCTCTCTTCAGGAACTCAGTCAGTAAGTCGACAAGTTATAAAAGAAAAGTCGATAATTTTAGTATAAGAGAAAGGATCAGAGAATCATTGAAAGAAAAGAATTAACAGAGTGGCGACCCACCATTTAAGGCGACCGACAAGAATTATAGAAAAGTATAAAGAAGAAACATCCGTTGCCGCCTCCTAACCAGAACCCCCCCGTCGAATCCGAACCGACTCAGGGCCATAAAGGGGGGGTTAACAGCTTGCGACCCTATAGCCAGGATAAACAAAAGTTGGCGACCCTGCATCAGGATCAAAAGAAGATTTTAAGAAGATTACTTTAAGAAGAAGATTACTTTAAGAAGAAGATTACTTTAAGAAGAAGATTACTTTAAGAAGAAGAAGATTTTAACCAGAAGATTTTAACCAGAAGATGTTTAACAAGAAGATGTTTAACAAGAAGATGTTTAACAAGAAGATTTTTAAGAAGAGGCCACTCTTTGGCCAAGATAGAAATTACCCTGCATCAGGATGAGAAGATTATTTTATGAAGAAGATGATTTTAAGAAGAGGCCACTCTTTGGCCAAGATAGAAATTACCCTGCATCAGGATAAAACCATTTGACCGGCGTGTCACGACTTCTAGTTCGTAACATCCACCCTTGACCGGTGTGTCACGACTCCAAGTTCTCCACGCCTAGTTTTCATCAAGGAACAAGTAGCCAGCAAGACGTCTTCAGGACACGTCTCTAAGGATTTCGCCGTAGGAATCTTGTTAAGTAAGAGTTGTTTTTTTTAAGAAATTTATAAACACTTGAAAAGTCACTATTATTAACAGTTAATAATGAGTATCAAGTCAGAATTTACAAGAAACACAGTGAACATTCCATACACCAGAAATACACTTTTTTTAGTGAAACAGTTATTGTAAGAGAGTTAATTGTAACAGAAAGTTTATTGTAACAGAAAGTTTATTGTAACAGAAAGTTTATTGTAACATAGAATTAATTTCAGAGAGAATTAATTTCAGAGAGAGAATTTCAGTTATTTTCACTGTTATATTCAGTATAGAATAATTTTATTTTATGTACCTTCCCGTACATTAGAATGAAATGTTGTTTACATTTTTTATTTTTTGTTTGCAAATTTTTTTCAATTACTGAATTGAATTGACTTGCAAATTAAGAGAGAGAGTTTACAGAGAGTTTAGAGAGTTTTTAGAGAGAGTTTATAGAGTTATAGAGTTACTTGAAGCAGTTTCAAGTTCCATTTTCAGTTCCAGACAGTTTCAGTTGGTTGTAACCAAAAGGGACAACCAAACCCCATAGATTTAGAGAGATACTTGAAGTCATTTTTTGAAGTCATTTTTTGAAGTCATTTTTGAAGTCAGTTTTTGAAGTCAGTTTTTGAAGTCAGAAGGTTGCACCAAGAGGGTCAACCAAAACAGAGGTTAATCGTCTCCACTTGATAACGATCAAGTGCAGTCATTTTCCGTTTTCAGTTAATCTTCACTTGATAGCAGTTCAAGTGCAAGACAGTTTAAGTTTCAAGATACTACTTGATAAGAGTTCAAGTCAGATAGTTTCAGAATACTTGATAAGAGGTCAAGTCAGAAGGTTGCGCCAAGACGGCCAACCGCCCCAGAGATTTTTATAGAAATACTTGATAGAGTTCAAGTCAGAGTTAGATTCGAAGTCAGAGTTAGATTCGAAGTCAGAGAGTTTTGTTTTAAGTCAGGGAGTTTTGTTTTAAGGCAGTCTCTGTTAGTTTCAAATACCCATTCATTTCAATGCAGTCAATTGAATTCAACCTTTTTTTTTGTTGTTCAAGAGAATTTAATTCAACCTTTTTTTTTAAAATGAGAATTAAATTCAACCTGAATTGACCGATTTGCGTCTTTAGTTGAACCTTTTTTCTTTGTTTGTAAGACGGAAATTCACTGATTTGTCTTTCCCTTTTCATGCATTGTTATGTATATAAATATATAGTTATGTAATTCATTAATTGTAACAAAACGGCTTTTACAAAAGTTTTTAACGAGTTTTATAATTATTTGATTATATGATGACAGATATAGCGTAACAATTAATCGATCATGTACCTAATTTATCCTGCTCTGTACGATCGGGAAATTTACCCGTATGACCGCACATACCCTAAATTTCAGTCATTTAATTTTAAATAAAACTTCTACGCAATAAAACATGTATTTGTCTATATGCAAACAAGTTTTTAGACTAAAATATCAAATAATTCAAAATTCTATCAACATTCAACGAAAAAGTATGATTTTTCTACTTAACAAGCAAAAATTATTAAAACCTTTTTAATATTTTTTTTTATTATATAAAAATAATTTTTAATGAAAAATTTACTGTAATTAGATTTTATAATAATTGACCTTGAGCTTAAAGGATTTTGTAATAATAATGATAATAATAATAATAATTATAATAATAATAATAACAATAACAATAATTGACTTAAACTTAAAAGATTTTATAACCCATCTTAAATTATTATACATCATTTTTAAACTTTGTTAATTCAAAAAAAACTTCCAAATCCCTACACATTTGACCACAGGTCTATACATCATCCACTACGTAATTCTATTTTTACCTACACTAGTCAATAAAAATTAGCTTATAGATTGTACGATTTATATTTTTCCCTTTTTCCTAGCCATTATGAATGTAATTTTCCCCACAGAAAAAAAAAAATAATAAAATTTTACAATATCATTCTTTGTCTAGCATAATTGTTCTCTAAATTAATGTATTAATCCTATTAAATGTTTGTCTAAACTAAAGTATTAATCTTTGATTTTTTTATATTTTGTAAGCAAGTGTCATTTTAAAAATTTGGATACTCTGCATTGTACTCGACCACGCGAAATCGTTCTGTATAAAATTTGTATTGTAACTAATGGTACCCTGTAAGGACGTTATTTTCTCATTGTATTGTATTAATGGTACCCTGTTAGGATGTTATTTTCTCATTGTATTGTATTAATGGTACCCTGTTAGGATGTTATTTTTCATTTGTATTGAATTAATGGTACCCTATTAAATTATTGTATAAATATCATTTTTAAAAGGGGAGAGTAATGTAAAAAGTGAACAATAAACAATTCCTACACCATCATTATATGAATTCATTGTCCATTTTTACATAAGAAACCAAAAATCACATAAGCGAGTTTTGGATAGAATTTCGATTTGTACGTCTTTATTCATTCCTGTATTTTTCTAATTCATCTTTCTAATAATGACTTATACACTATGACGTCACAAAATAACTTTATTCTCTTTACGTTTCCCACTCTGTGTCTCTAATTTGTTCTTGTAAATCTTCCTAACAATGATTTGTACTTTACGTAAAAATTCAATAACTATGACGTCACATTTTCCCTTCATCATATATCTAGTATCCAATGTATGAAAATTCTTTAACATCATGCTAAGGACGAAACACTCTATAGAAGTCATTATTTATATGTTATGTAGCATAAACATTATTATTGAACCATACTCATTCTTACATTCATGTTCTTTCTTGACCGCTATCCTTTATTAATTTTATTACTTATTCATTCATCTACCTATTGTCTACTTATGCCCTATCAACTTATCAGTCTATGTTTACTCGTGTCAATCATGAAATGCAAAACTTTCGCAGTTCGTTCGAGAACGCGAAAAAACGTTCTCGTATTATTTTTTTCATTTTTATTTTTAATTATATGACCTCCCGAGTTGAACTCAAAAATGCTGAGTTAAGAAGTTATAAAATTCCACTCACGACAGCAGATTCGAGCGCCTCAAAGATCAGATGCCTCCGTTCGCTCTGATTTCAAATTCATAACATTATAACATATTATTCGTAAATAAATTATCTCGTAAGTGCCATGTACTTTGTACTATATTTCTAACATCTTAATTGTCTATTAATATGAAACACTGTCAAAACAAGACAAAGTTATAGTAACTGTTTAATTGTAATTAACTGTAAATTAACAATAACTTGTAATGTACTTTAATGAAACTGTAATGAACAATAACTTGTAATGTACTTCAGTGAAACTAATTAAATGTAATGATTTAATTTATAATGTAAGAATGTACTTTAATAGAAGTGTAATTAAACAACAAGTGAATATGAATTAATTGGTAATTGTAATCCATAATTGTAATCGTAATTGTAATGAACCAAAATTAATACGTACTCAGTCATGTACTCAAAATTGTGCTTATGTGCTATTACGAAATGATATTGCCGTCAAAAATGTAGAATCGGCGATACTGTTGTTCTTTTTTATTTATATTTTTTTTTATTGTTTTTAGTTGAAATCTTTCAAAAAACATCTGATTATGTGTTTAAAAAGGGGGGAAACTTAACCTTCGATTGTCTCCCCCAAACATTTAGGCTATATTATACTGTACTTGTAAAATTACTTCACTTCATCATTGTACTTCAGATTAGCACCTCATTAGGAGGGGCAGAGGCCCCTTGCCTCCTTAATATATTTTTAGATTCCGGCCTGAGCCATGGTCGAAAGAGGTCGAACCTCTACCCTTGTAAATTCAGAGCAATACCTGTAATTTTTAAGAAGTAAACCACAGTAAAAGAAGTTTTTATCTTTTCCTCTTCGAGCCGTGCTCTCTTCAGGAACTCAGTCAGTAAGTCGACAAGTTATAAAAGAAAAGTCGATAATTTTAGTATAAGAGAAAGGATCAGAGAATCATTGAAAGAAAAGAATTAACAGAGTGGCGACCCACCATTTAAGGCGACCGAAAAGAATTATAGAAAAGTATAAAGAAGAAACATCCGTTGCCGCCTCCTAACCAGAACCCCCCCGTCGAATCCGAACCGGCTCAGGGCCACAAAGGGGGGGTTAACATATATATATATATATGATCAAATAATAGAACTGGGAATATATAATCATGCAAATCATAGTATTAACTAAATATTAGAAAAATATATATTTATATTAATTATATATAGTCGTACAAAACATGGAAAATATATAATCATACAAAGCACAGTATTAATCAAATATTAGAAAAATATATAGTTATATTATCAAAAGTTATATTATGAAATATTAGTACAGGAAAAATAGTTATATTAATTATATATAATTGTACAAAACATAGTATTAACCAAATATTAAAAACATATATATTTATATTAATTATATATAATCGTACAAAACGTAGTATTAGCAAAATATTACAGTAAAAATATATATATTGTCTTTACGTTCTACGGTACAACACGGTAAATTCAATGCTGATTGATGCTACATCAACATCGGCATTACTCTGCACGATATGGGAAAACCGCTCAAGCATCAACTCTCCGCTTAACTGATACGGCGGTTTATATTCGATGTAAAAGCTTTCATATCATTGAACACTATTTTTGTACCCACTTTACACTCGGCAGGTAAGTTGTCTTTAAGCGCCACTAGAACCCAATCAAAAGCACGCGCAAAAACGTCATCGTTAACTATATCATTAAATACAAGTTTATAATCATGCCTTTCCAATCGAGGGTTTTTTCTTAACGTACCGAACTTTTCAATCGTGAACTCTTCTTCACCCGGCAGAGCAGCAATTCAAATAATCTTCCAAGTCGTAACGGCAGCTATCTGCTATATAGAGGTACAGTTCTTCAGGGTGAACAGTGTAGGCGAGCTCAGCTCTGTACCTCTCAAGCGTTTTGTACCAAAGCTCGGGATATTTCGAAGAGTCTAAGCCTTTTTAATACGCATCCAGAGCTAGCCCCTTATCTCCCTGCACATTCCTACATTCAACAAATCCGTCGAACAGAGCGGTGTAAGCGTATTCAAGTATTGTGTCAAAGTAAATCATGTCTGAGATACGTGTGTCTAATATAGGCTTCAGCTTACGGAATCCAACGATCTCAAACATTCTGTCGAGGATGAAACGGTTTCGTGTAGGAACAAGAACGCCATTATCAGCTGTGTTCTTCCACATCAGTCGTATGTCAACGCATGGTTGATTGTTATTTACACTCAATGTACAAACAACGGTATATGAGGAGGCTTCACTAATCACCTCTTATTATAACTACGTCAGCTGGCATTTTATAGCGCTCCTCAGCCCACTTCTCAACTACCGCGAAGATTTTATGCATCTCAAGATTTAAATAAATAACGTTGCGCTTGCTCGCAGGTCTACTGTTCGTTTCAAGCACACAGTTAATGGTGCCGGTTTTCCGCCTGAACACACGCAACGACTTCGTCACGGAGACGTCGTACGAGGCGTTGAGAATGCTTCTCAAAGGGAGTTCCATCGTATTCACACAGCTCGAGATGACTATGGCACATCCACTCGACGCAAGCTCTGAGAAGACTATGAGCCGTGTGAGGCACGCAGGTAGGCAGGAACGGTTCGATGGGCGGTTGACTCACCCTGATGATACGTGAATGGGTTTGTTCGAACCCGTATGATCCGTGAGGTGCGAGTCGCACCATAATCTAATGAAACCTGTGCGGAGCTGGCCCAACATGAATTGTTGTACCCTATTATACTGGGTAGGCGTTTTGAGAAATTTTCCGGTACAAGAACTAATTTCGGTTTTAACGTTTTATCACTACCACTCCCCCGAATACGCACCAGACAGTTTCCCTCAGGGTAAATTTCATGAACTAGGCACATTTTATAATGTTTTATCTCTCCTAAAACTCTTCACACTGCGGGGCGCTGTTAGAGAGAAACATATGTTCATATTTAGGCTTTTTATTTAACAGGCGATACTCATATCTAAAATCTGTTAAAACCTCACATAACCCTTTAGCCACAACCTCACTACAAACCTCATCATGATAAATATTAATATAGTGGTAAAAATACTTAAGATTGTCCATGATAACGAGATTCACATTTTCAGTCGTAGGGTATGAGTAATCGAAATGGTGTAGCATGATATAATACCGTTTATCACACCACTCATCCACAACGCTCACTACCCATAACTGTTGTTTAGCTTCTGAGCGTGCCGCTTCTTCTACCACGCGGTGCACGTGTGCCTTTATAAAGCTTAGTTCTACAACATACTTCAGTACATCGTCTGTACTGCAAAATCCTACAACCCCCTCGCCAGAATATCCGTAGAGTATTTGAATAGCCTGACCCTTCGCACGATTCAATGCTTCCTTAAAAGAGTCAAAGGATGCTGGGATAGGGAGTTTTTCAGTATCCACTACATCTACGCCCTTTACTGAATACCACTTCATAAATGTTGAACACACCATATTAAACAAGATTACAATATAATCCACGTGTTTCGGTATAAAAACTTTGAAGTTGATATGGGGCCCAAATTATCTCAGGCACACGTAATTGCGCGATAAAATTTACGATTGTCGAGTCATGCCATGGGGGGAATCCGAGTGAATCGAAATAATACATTCTTTTCTTAGTTTTAAAATAAATCGCAAACCAGTGAATTCCCTCGCTACCCACAATGTCGGTGTTAACGATTGCCCCGTGCCAGTTTCTCGTGCTAGGCGGCTTCATTTTTTAATTCTTTGTAAAAAACACGATAAATTTGGAACGCGCGAAACAGTCACTTTTCATCCCTCTCTGCAGTGTATTTGCATCCATTTTAAAAATCTGTGCTTATGTTCCTAAATCTGTCTACTTCTATTAGGGACTGTGTTTCTAGATACATTAGTACACTAATAGGCGCGTCTGTAGGCTTGGCGAAATCCAAATGCACTGAAATCGCACCGGTCTGCTGCGGGTTTAAATGGGTGCTTACTCCGGCAGTCAAGTCAGGCGTAATGTATAATGAGTAAATATTAAACTGTTCCACAAATTCTTTCTGTGTTAGGCCGATTCCAAGTTCATCACACACACACCTGTGTTATGAGCTAAACTGCTGTATGCTCTCTCGCAAAGCGGGAAAACAGCATCTGACGAGTAGTCCATATTCATTGTCCCACCCATTGGGACGCCATTGATATATAAAGTAATATTTTTAAGCCCAAAATTTTCAAACTTCAAGGCGCTCTTTTTATAATCCCCATTCGTCAAAGCGTGGTCTTTCATTCCAATTAAAATCCTCTTAGGCAGTATTCCAAGAGCGATGTTTTTATCTGTTTCGATGCCAATCCTGTGGGAATCTTGTACAGTTTGATCTGCACCCTGTTAATTGGGTATTTCACTGTGGTGTGTACCAGGTCTTTCTCAATTTCTATATGTTTCGCGGAACTTAGTTTCACTTGGCGTATATGCAAATATGCTTCCATGATGTGGATCACAACAGGTTTCGCGCCTTTTTGGTCAGCGCCCAGATTTATACAGATCTCAGGGCTCGTGCGGGTAAGCTTCAATTTCATATCTACCCCGTTCATAAGCAACTTCTCCTGGAATGTAAAGTCCGTGTGCAGGCATCGAAAACATTCATGTATCTTTTTTTTAGAATTTTTAAATTTATCTTTATACTACCCTCATCTTTAGTGTGGTAATACCCCTCGGCAGATAAAAAGGTGTCCTTCGCTTCTTTTGAAAAGTTGAGGACATTTTTCAGATATGCTCGTAGGTGGTAGTACCCCGTGCCTGCTGAGATGTTAGTCTGATTTAAATATACGTCACACTGGCTGAATATGGTGTGCAGAAAGTTTGTTTCGGGATATGCAACATAATTATCATCGCAGTCCGTTCCATCAGAATGAGCTATTCGTAGTTTAGTTTACATGTGCATACAGCTCGGACCAAAAAAGTAAGGGCCTGAACTGGGTATCACGAATCTATAGGGGCACTGGGTGAGCTAATCGTGTTTAAAGGGTTAATTGTAATAAAGTCACTGTGCTCAATAGAAACTTGAGTTGGAGGCATCTCAAAGAGGGATAGCTCCGATTTACAGCACTGGGAACTGCAAGGATGAATGAAACGTTCCATGGTGAGTTAGAAACAGTGCCACCTCCCCCGACGAGTATCAGTCAATGTATGAATCGTGAGAGTAGCATCCTCAGTTTATACCAGTTAAAAAAATGATCGGTCACAGGTTTCATACGCGTGACCCTTTCTTCTTCCTAACAGTTCTCTTCTTCTTCTTTACGCTACGTGTTGGCACCCCCTTCTTCCTATCAATTCTCTTCTTTCCTCCGCCACGCATTTTTCTCTTCGCATCTTTGATGATTTCATCCCGCGTACGTTTTAAATGTTTTTTTAGAGCTTCTTTAGGTTTAGTTCCCGCGAGCATTTCCTCTGCCGCGTTAAAACCTGTTTGTAACGCCTTCCTCCAAAGGTACCTAGCCCCCTCTTCAGTAGTGGTACAGCTGTGCGCAGTATGGATGAAAAAATGGACCCAAGTCACTACCACGCTGGTATCTCACCCTCGGTATACCGTGAATGGTTTTGGACATTATAACTCAGTGCGTCGAAAGTGTAGCTTCACTGTTAAGCTCCCGTCACCGAATGGGAAATTTTTACCCTCAATCGTTCTTATATATATTGAGATATTAGTTATTAGATTAGTTGAGACAATCACATAATGGGGTCTGTCATATGTAATACTCAAGCTCCTCCTCTATGGTTGGGAATGTGCGCTACGCGCAGCAGTCGTGCCTGGGTATCCCCAACAAACTGGTGTTCCGCTATATTGCTGTAAATATAGCACATGTCTGGAGGCTGAGAGCTTACATCCAATTTCTCCATCTTCAGCTGGTACACTAAGTTGGACAAGTCATCCAGTGCCTCGTGAAAGGTGTCTCTTTGGAAGACTGCTCGATAACGCCCTTCGGTTATAATTTTGAACACTCTTCCGTCTTTAAGATTTCTGTTAACCTTTGATTTTAGCATTAGAGTTTGTGCAGTGCCTCCTCTGTTTACGATTTCGTATATTAAATCATTCGTAAGGCGTGAGTTTTTTAAACATATGTTTAAGTCTCTCACAACATCCTCAACCGAACAATAGCGGCCCGGTCCTAGTGTCACAGTTGTACTGAAAAACTGTGCGACCTTATTCCGTGCGATACGTGTAGTTTCATCCCGAGTTACCCCGGCTTTTTCACACTCATCACAGTTTCTAAGAATTGTAAAAACGGCATCTTTATAATCAATATTTAAAAAGACGGTATCCAGCTGAATTTCACATATCCCCACCTCATACGAATCACGGCCCAGTTCAATGGGACCATGGAGTTCTGTTACAAACTTGGCTAGTGTGTTGTTAGGGTAAACAGACAGGGACGATGAGGACGGGAGCGTGACATAGAAATGATTAGGTGACATGTTGCATACTAATTAAGCTTCATAACTGCATCAGCCTTTATATAGGTATTAAAGCTTTTTGGGTAACCTAGCCACTTCACCAGGTACATTTTTCTCTTTCCTGTACCTTTGGTTGCTAAAATTTTCTCAATTTTAAACACATTTTTTCCTAAATTAAATGCCACTTTCTGAAGTTCCTCGCGGTAAAAAAAAACCGAGATTTCTTCCCCATTCAAATCTTCAACGTAATACATCATTATCTCGCCTTTAGGCCTCATAGCCCTAACTTTAAAAATCTCGCGTGTCCATCCTTGCTCAAAACCCTTCGTGAATTTATTTCCTGAACGTGACAGCCTTACATAATCATTGATTTTGAAATGCGCAGATTGTGGTGATGGTGGCGGTGGCACTCCATCACTTCTCGGACGTTTGCCTCTTTCTAAAACATCGATAGGCGTTGTACCGATCGTGCGGTGGTGTGAGCGGTTGTAGGATGAAGCCAGTGAATCGAGAACGTTTATATATCTGAGCGTGCTTTTATATGTAAAATAACGGTGCATGCGTTCCTTTATGGTACGTTGAACTCTTTCAGCTAAAGATGCTTTATGTATAGAGGTGGAAGTGTAAAAGCTGATATTAAACTCTGACATGTTCTGAAAAGCTCGCCTTATAAATTCTTTCCCCACATCATTACAAAAATAGCCTGGAATCCTGTTTTCTTTCAACATCAGTGTTTTGGTCGCTTTAGCGACTGTTTCAGGCGATTTATTTTTCAGGGGAACTAGCCACAGGTATCTAGAGAATACATCTATTATGAATAGGATGTAACGGTAACCATCGTTGTACACCGAATATCTTTGCATGTCTGTTAAATCTGCCTGCCAAATAGAGTCAATCGAAGCGGCTGTTGTCTTTGCTGTTTTAAACCTTTTTCTCACCGGTTTATGAAGTGTGTAAGCATCCTGGGCACGCAAAAATCTCTCAACATCCTTTTTCCTTACACCATAAGTTCCTCTGTATAGTCTATTGATGCCACCATAGGATGCAGGGTTAGAAATGTCATAATAGTGCTTGCTTAATACGTTAGCCATTTGCGTATTTTAGAGGCACGTGGATAAGGTTGGCCTTCTACTCTCTTCTTTCTTCTCTTCAGAGACACTGCAGCTGTTGTGGGTGAAGGTATACTCAGTTGTTACACGTGCGATGCATGCTCCAAGTCTTTTAACTTATTCAGATTACCTATCAATGTTTTGGGGACATTTATTTGCTGTAGTCTTGCCTTAATATGCCTCCATCCTGTTGGTGATGGCCTGTCCCACTTTTCTCACCAGATCATGAACAATATCAACGATATTGGACTCTTGCACCCTTGTTCCATCAACAATGACCTCGCCTGTGTCGGCCCACTGTATGACGGGGTCCTCACTCAATAGATTATAAAGACTTAACCCTTTATTCCTCAATGTATGGGGGAGGCTGTTTTTTAGCACATGTTCGATGTGCTGTGTTCCGCTACTCTTTGGTTGCTCAGGCCCTGTGTCACTATGCTCAGCGCTACTCGAGCCATGCCTCACGGTGAGCTCTGTAGGAAGCTTATAATCTTCGTACTCTTGATACAAAACCCTTTTCTCATCAGGCGTCTTTTCACTGTTTAATAGGGATATTAGTTCACTCTGCATTCTTTTAAGCCTACTTTTACGGGGTTCTAGAGCCGCGTCTGGGGTCCTTTGTAATGAAGCATACATCTCGTGCGGGATCACAACCACCTTCTTCATTATATTAATCTAGTCAGTAAAGGCCCCAAAATTGAAAATAAGATGGGGAGGAACGACCCGCCTCTTTGTACAATAATGCGCTTTTTCTTACTCACAGTCTGGCTTTTATGGGCGAGCGCCCGTATTATGTTCTTGTAACGACGTAAGCGAGCCTTGTGACAGGATTTCATTGGAACATTACATTTTATAACATTGAGGCAGATTTCGCAGATGCATTTTAAAAAGTCAGAGTCGATATTTTTAACAAGCATCTGCTGCAACGGCCGAGGCAGTCGTTGATAGATTTTTATTAATTCTCAGTATTTCTTTAGCCAATTCATCATTCTGGAATGTACACGGTTTCAGGCTCGTTTGGAAATATATTCGTTCTTAGAAGCACCCTAAACGTGTTTCGCGGGTGAAGGTCACAAAGCAAATATCCATAACGTTGCTTTGTGACCTCTTTATAAACCTCCAAAAACTCCTTACGCTGACTTGGGAACATTTGACTGGCTAATACCCCAATTTTTGACACATCTCTACGTTGAGCGAATAAGACTAGATATTGCGTATTTAACGACACATCGCGCATGTATCTATTTTTAAAAAATAGATTCTGATTGATGAAGAACACGCTTATGTTAAGGTGGTGGGAGAATACTGTAAATGTCTCGGCAAACGTTTTATCCATCTCTAACATGAGGTCATCAATTACGATGACTGTATGTTCATTTCCCTTTAGTGAATTAACGTCATAGACCCCCTTGTGGAACAAAACATCATCTTGGTACTCGTTGAACACTGATTGGTATGTCGAATAGCACCATATAACTTTATGCACAAATTTTGAGAACATTTCACCCTTTTCTTTAATAATTTTAAGCATAAACACCGTTTTACCACATCCTGTAGGTCCAGCTATAATACATGTGGATGGGCTCGTAAATCTGAATTTTTCTACAGCATCCATTTCTAACACGTCACACCTCTAAGTGACTCATTTACAGAATATCACAAATAATGAGTTCTGCTCCTTATATTTTGTTTTCTTCTTCCACAGAACCGTGAATGACGACGATGTACAGCCCCCCATCATCGACATCACGGGTGAATCCATTGACCGTGTATCTACAGTGCCCATACCCTCCGATGAACCCTCACCGGTGGCACGCTTAGCACGCTCAAAGCGGCGACACGCTGAAGAGTCCTCTACGTCAGGTATAAAGCGCGCGAAATACGCGCCGGTTGTTGGACAATCCGCAGTAAAACCAGCCCTCAACGTCTACATCAGCTTCTTCAGCCCCTTGTACATCCTTCACAGCCCCCACCCGTTCTGTAGAGTCTGCTGTAATAGACTCCCAACCCTCTACGTCTTACGGCGCAATCCCCACAATAGTAACTTCCTCAAATAAAAATATACCCCTTACTCCTGTTCAAGCCCTTGTACATCCCCCGCAGCGGGGACTACGTCGCGTTGTAGAGCGCATTGTAGAGTTTGCCCTTCAGAACCGCGACGAGCGTGAAGTCAGGACGAGTCTGTCCTTCGGTTTCGGCTCAGATGATGGTGATGTAGATGATTTTTGGGTGGTAGTGCCATTTTGACGTTTGGCTGCTGAAGATGTAGAATATATATTAGGGCGTATAAAGCAGGCCTTCCAAAGTAGTATAGCATTCAATATGGACAACTTCGCGGCAAATGTTGACCGTGTATTCCGTGTTACGGGTCATAGTGCCACACCTTACACTCTTAACTTCAATTCTCAGGCTATTTTTAGACGGCATATAAACGTCGATCGTGGTTGCGGCTTTATAGCAGTAGTCCTAGCCCGTATGTTTACTGTACAAAATACGAAAACCGAGCAAATTTGGTTGCCTACGATCGCGGAGCGTGCCCGTAAACTAGCTGTAGACTGTGGACTTGAATTTGACTGTAATATGCGTCCTGAAGAGCTGAGAAGGGTTGAACAGGAAATGAATGCTCGGATAGTTGTATTTGGCATGGATGATCGTCGTAGAACTGTGTATGTTTTTAAAAGCAATGTCAAAGATCGTACAAAACCCCTACTTATTTTAGGACTGTCAGGTACATCGTATCTCCCCATCCGTAATATAAGGTATCTTTACGCGAGTTATGATAAAAGTCGAAAATACGGGCGGCATCATTATTTGTGTAAGGGATGCCTCGAGTTTGCGGATGATATAGTGAAACATTGTAAAGATTGTCGCATGGTGTGTGAGCAGTGTAAAAGCCCCAAATGTGAAAGCCGTGTGGTTGAAACTGAGAAGAGGGATTGTAATGTGTGTAGACGACATTTCTCAATAATGACTGTTTTGAACTCCATAAATCAATTGGCACGTGCAGGAAAATGAGAATCTGTGAATGTGGTATGTTTCACATGATGGGTAATTGGGATAAGTTTGAGCATAAATGTGACGAGATTCACTGTTCTACATGCCATGAGAAATATAAGGCCGATGGCGTAAAGCATGTATGTTATATGAAAGACGCAAAGCCTAAAAACAGCCCTTGTATAACTGTATACTACGATATAGAAACATACACGAACGCCGAAACCAAAAAGGTAAGTCCACATTTACTTGTGAGCCAGACTATCTGCGACGAGTGTATGGAGATCGAGTGTGATGAGTGTCACAAATGTGGTAAACGAACAAACGTTTATAAAACGAATGTCCACGATAGCCCTGTAAAACTATTTGTATCTTATATTGTCAAGTTAGCTGACAAGTTAAAAAAAATGACTGTATATTCTTGCCCATAACGGGGCAAAATTTGACAGTTCCTTTATAAGGAGCTGCTCGAGCACGAGTCCTCTGAGATATTTACAGCTGATCCCTTGAAAAGAGGAAACAAACTTATACAGATGCAAATAAGAGGTAATGTGCAATTTAAAGATACTTTATTATTCACGCCTTGTAAATTAGCAAAGCTATCCAAGGTGATGGGGGTAGCAACTGAAGTATCAAAAGGGTACTTCCCTTACACTTTCCTCACTAGCGAGACTTTAAATTACGTGGGGCTACCTCCATCCAAACATTATTTTAACTATTGTTGTATGAGTGCAGATGAACGTGAAGACTTTGATCGATACTACAGCAGTTTTAGTGAACGTAATCCTTATAATATAGCTGATGAATGAGCATTATTGCGTGAATGATGTACGTGTGTTTAGAGTATGTTTCCAGGCCTTCGGAAGAATGTACATAGGCCGTTTCAAATGCGATCCGCTGCAAGTAGCAACCACTATCGCGTCACTATGCTTTACAGTGTTCAAGAACAACTTCATGCCTAAAGCCACCTTAGCCATTATTCACAAAAACAATCCCCGCAGTTACGGACACAAGGCTATTTACTGGCTCATACACGTACAGCAACAGACAGGTGTATACATAAAGCACGCCGCAACACGGGTGAAGTACCCATTAAGATTAATGGTCGTGTTTTTTGGGTTGATGAACTAAGTGAAAACTGTGTCACTGGTGTGAAGACTGTATACTCCTTTAACGGATGCTGGTGGCATGGATGCCCCCGTCCTGAGTGTGGAATCACCGGAGATATCCACGGTAGATCTCATGCCGACTGTCTTGGATGGACCCGCACCCGCGATCAACTTATAGGGTTCCAGTTCACTCACAAAGTCTTGTGGGAGCATGAATATGATGAACGGATGGAGACAGACGAGGCGTACCGTGAGGAAATAAACACGATCAAGCGTTCAATGGTACTGGATCCTCTCAATTGCGGTGATAGCTTGTTCGGTGGGCGCACAAATCCCTTCAAGCTATACTTTCCGCCTACGGAGGGTGTGAAACTTCACTACTACGATTTCTGCTCTTTATACCCATACGTAATGAAGAGCAACCCGTACCCCGTGGGCGCGCTTGAGAAACTGGTGGGACCTAGCCTGCCCTCCATCAATGAAAATTTGAATGTTCGCTACTTTGGACTCTCTTTCGTGGACGTGCTCCCCCTTCGCGAATTATGGATGCCGATCTTACCCGTCGTCATCGACCACAAGCATCATGTTTCCCCTGTGCGTGGAGTGTGCGGAAGAGAATAACGGTAATTGTAACCATATACCCCACCAGCGTAAGATCAGAGGCGTATATACAAGTCCTGAGCTGGCCCTAGCCGTACGCCATGGGTATAGAATACTGAAGATACATGAGGGTTGGAGGTTTCAGAAGCTACCCAACCTTTTCACACCGTATATAAACGCATTTTTGAAGGATAAGGTTGAGACATCAGGGTATCCACGAGGAGTTGACACCGAGGATGAAAAGTCTGCCTATATTCAACGTCACCGCGACCACGAAGGTATACAACTTCAACGTGCCCAAATTGCAAAGAATTCTGACAAGCGCTTTAGTGGAAAGTTGTGTCTAAACAGTCTATGGGTAAAATTTGCACAGAATACTGGCAAGGGGAATGTTCATTTGGCACAAAGCTATAGCGAAGTCTGGGATTATACCAACGCGCCAGATAAAGAGGTCATGGAAATCGTGAATGTAGGTAATACTTACATAATAAAGTACAACACTGAACTGGCCACAGATACGTCAAGGGTTACAAACATCCCTGTAGCCAGCATCACAACAGCCTACGACCGCATCAAACTTTGGGGTCTATTGCATTCTCTTGGGCAGAGAGTCTTGTATGCCGATACAGATAGCGTGATATTCACAGCGAGTGAGGGTGAATACATGCCTGCAATTGGTGAATTCCTCGGCAAGCTCACTGATGAGATCAAGGATGAGTATGGGGACAACGCATACGCCGACTCTTTTGTCTCAACAGGACCTAAAACTTATGGGGTACGGGTGAGGATAGGGAATGAATCGAAATATTTCGTGAAGGCGAAGGGTATCACGCTTAACCAAGAGAATCGGCAGGTCGTTACCCTTTGGTTACCATAAACTTTGATGGGGCTATTGCTAACTTATTTATCACACATATTTGTAAATATATATGTATTGAGAACAATCTTTGATGTGCCTATTGTTAACTTATTTGTTGCTTTGTTGCACGTATTTGTAAATATGTACATGCTGATTATTTCGTTTATTAAATAAATCGTGCATCAACTTGTGTTTCACTTTGCGTGCGTGCGTATGTACAGTAAAAGTTAAGCCCCACCCACTGTAGGACCGCGGACGTGATTCATCCCGTAGCCTGAGCAGGCCTCTGTCCCCGCGTTCTCAGTTGACCTCTGTATACCCTTGAGCTCAGACGTGTATTCTCTCCCGCATAGAAGAAAATGGCCACCTTTAATATCGCGTGTTCAACATTTATGAAGTGGTATTCAGTAAAGGGCGTAGATGTAGTGGATACTGAAAAACTCCCTATCCCAGCATCCTTTGACTCTTTTAAGGAAGCATTGAATCGTGCGAAGGGTCAGGCTATTCAAATACTCTACGGATATTCTGGCGAGGGGGTTGTAGGATTTCGCAGTACAGACGATGTACTGAAGTATGTTGTAGAACTAAGCTTTATAAAGGCACACGTGCACCGCGTGGTAGAAGAAGCGGCACGCTCAGAAGCTAAACAACAGTTATGGGTAGTGAGCGTTGTGGATGAGTGGTGTGATAAACGGTATTATATCATGCTACACCATTTCGATTACTCATACCCTACGACTGAAAATGTGAATCTCGTTATCATGGACAATCTTAAGTATTTTTACCACTATATTAATATTTATCATGATGAGGTTTGTAGTGAGGTTGTGGCTAAAGGGTTATGTGAGGTTTTAACAGATTTTAGATATGAGTATCGCCTGTTAAATAAAAGCCTAAATATGAACATATGTTTCTCTCTAACAGCGCCCCGCAGTGTGAAGAGTTTTAGGAGAGATAAAACATTATAAAATGTGCCTAGTTCATGAAATTTACCCTGAGGGAAACTGTCTGGTGCGTATTCGGGGGAGTGGTAGTGATAAAACGTTAAAACCGAAATTAGTTCTTGTACCGGAAAATTTCTCAAAACGCCTACCCAGTATAATAGGGTACAACAATTCATGTTGGGCCAGCTCCGCACAGGTTTCATTAGATTATGGTGCGACTCGCACCTCACGGATCATACGGGTTCGAACAAACCCATTCACGTATCATCAGGGTGAGTCAACCGCCCATCGAACCGTTCCTGCCTACCTGCGTGCCTCACACGGCTCATAGTCTTCTCAGAGCTTGCGTCGAGTGGATGTGCCATAGTCATCTCGAGCTGTGTGAATACGATGGAACTCCCTTTGAGAAGCATTCTCAACGCCTCGTACGACGTCTCCGTGACGAAGTCGTTGCGTGTGTTCAGGCGGAAAACCGGCACCATTAACTGTGTGCTTGAAACTAACAGTAGACCTGCGAGCAAGCGCAACGTTATTTATTTAAATCTTGAGGAGATGCATAAAATCTTCGCGGTAGTTGAGAGGTGGGCCGAGGACCGCTATAAAATGCCAGCTGACGTAGGCATAGTAGGAGAGGTGATTAGTGAAGCCTCCTCATGTACCGTTGTTTGTACATTGAATGTAAATAACAATCAACCATGCGTTGACATACGACTGATGTGGAAGAACACAGCTGATAATGGCGTTCTTGATCCTACACGAAACCGTTTCATCCTCGACAGAATTTTTGAGATAGTTGGATTCCGTAAGCTGAAGCCTATATTAGACACACGTATCTCAGACATGATTTACTTTGACACAATACTTGAATACGCTTACACCGCTCTGTTCGACGGATTTGTTGAATGTAGGAATGTGCAGGGAGAGAAGGGGCTAACTCTGGATGCGTATTAAAAAGGCTTAGACTCTTTGAAATATCCCGAGCTTTGGTACAAAACGCTTGAGAGGTACAGAGCTGAGCTCGCCTACACTGTTCACCCTGAAGAACTGTACCTCTATATAGCAGATAGCTGCCGTTACGACTTGGAAGATTTTTTCAATTGTTGCTATGCCGGGTGAAGAAGAGTTCACGATTGAAAAGTTCGGTACGTTAAGAAAAAACCCTCGATTGGAAAGGCATGATTATAAGCTTGTATTTAATGACATAGTTAACGATGACGTTTTTGCGCGTGCTTTTGATTGCGTTCTAGTGGCGCTTAAAGACAACTTACCTGCCGAGTGTAAAGTGGGTGCAAAAATAGTGTTGAATGATATGAAAGCCTTTTACATCGAATATAAACCGTCGTATCAGTTAAGCGGCGAGTTGATGCTTGAGCGGTTTTCCCACATCGTGCAAAGTAATGCCGATGTTGATGTAGCATCAATCAGCATTGAATTTACCGTTTTGTACCGTAGAACGTAAAGACAATATATATATTTTTACTGTAATATTTTGCTAATACTACGTTTTCTACGATTATATATAATTAATATAAATATATATTTTTCTAATATTTGGTTAATACTATGTTTTGTACAATTATATATAATTAATATAACTATATTTTTCCTGTACTAATATTTGATAATATAACTTTTGATAATATAACTATATATTTTTCTAATATTTGATTAATACTGTGCTTTGTATGATTATATATTTTCCATGTTTTGTACGACTATATATAATTAATATAAATATATATTTTTCTAATATTTAGTTAATACTATGATGTGCATGATTATATATTCCCCATTCTATTATTTGATCATATATATATATATCCTATTGTATATCCATTAATTAATAAACAGAACATTGTAATGGTGTTTTATTTATTCCTTGAACACGTCTATGTCATTTTCTAAAACAGAGTAATTGAATAGATAAGTAACGAGGCTGACAGCTCATCCAACTGTAACATAAGCTTATTTAAAATAAATAAAGAATCTGGCAACTCAGCAGCCAGCTGACTGAATAATAATTATATATATGTCGTTGTTTGGCAACTCAGCAGCCGACTGACTGAATAATATATAGAAGAAATAAATATTTAATGCTATCTGGCAACTCTGCCAACTGGCTGAATAGGGGCACTATAAGAGGCCGGGTGTTGGACGACGGAGTCATATGAGCTCGGCTTCCAGCCGAGCATGGATCTCTGGTACTTTCTCTTTCTGGCCCTTTGGGTGGTGAGGAAGCCCCTTCCCGCCCATAGAGGCCCCTTAGGTTAGGTATACCCATTTGAGGGAAATAGCTTTGGGGAGAAATCTGCCTCCAAGTTGCATGCCCTTTGCACTCCCATTTTAGGATTGGCAACAAAGGTTGGTACTCTCTCTCTCTCTCTCTCTCTCTCTCTCTCTCTCTCTCTCTCTCTCTTTCTTTCTGCCCCTTTGGGGGGAATAGCTTGGGGGAGAACTCCGCCTCCAAGTTGCATGCCCCTTGCATTCCCATTTTTGGATTGGCAACAAAGGTTGGTACTGTCCTCTTCCTCTCTCTCTCTTTCTTTCTGCCCCTTTAGGGGGGGATGTAGTAGTTTGGGGGAAAGGGGGCGGGGCTTATCCACAAAGGGGTGTGTGGGTGGCTCTCTTGCAACAAAGGGGGGTGGGGTGGTAATCTTGCAACGAAGGGGGTGGGGTGGCTCTCTTGCAACATTACATAATATTATGCAATACTGCAATGTTATTGCACTCATGGGTTTTTCGGGCATACTACTGTCGTGAACCGGAACAAATTTGTAAAGTGGTCACGCTCACACTTAAAAGGAATTCAAACTCTTTACTTTTATTATACCTTGACTTTCAAAACTTGCAACTTTCGAGGGGTACGTCGTGGTCACGTCGCAACACTGCTTCGCGTTAGATCAGCGAAGTTAAGCGACGTTAGGTCTGTTCAGTAGTTGGATGGGGGACCGTCTGTCTCTCTCTGCGTTCAGATGATGTAGCGACTCGTGGTTCGGGTCTGACGTAAAGCTGTAGGTCCCCCTTCCTTCACATTGATCATTGTCGTTACGGAAGAGGTTAAACGGTAGAAATATTATTATTATTATTATTATTATAACTTTGAAACGTTTCATCTGATTTCTGTTGATCTTCATAAAATTGAAAACTTTCTTTTTAGCAATCTTCGTCAATTGCTCTTATTTTCGTGATCAATAAATTGTTCGTGTCTTTTCTTATTATTTAATATAGCCACTTATATTAGGTGATTCCCTTTAGTGTCTTCTGCCTCCATTATACTCGTATATCAAAATGTGTTCTTAGAACGGGAATACTCCATGGATTAGATAACACCCTTTTTATATATATATATATATATAATGCCATTTTTTGTTACCAAACCTTAACTACGAGTATTAATTATTAACTTTTAGTCAGTTTTAATGTTTAAATTATGAATTTTTCCATTGCATTACGCGTAAATAGTTTATTGAGTGTGAGAGTGAAATAGCGGATGATGATTGCGGTTTAAACTTTAATTTGTTATAAGGGAATACGAAGTTGTTATAAGCTGACCACTTATTTACTAAATAAACATAATTTGTACATCGCGTAAATAATTACGAGGTTATTATGGTTGTATAAATTTTTAAGGATTGAAGGGGCTTCTACACTGCCGAATGTGCTGATCCTCTCCCTATCCACCCATCTCCAAACATGTCATGTAAGAATTCCCTGACACTGATGGGATAGTGGGCAGGGGCTCCATCCTGTTGAAACGAGCAATCCGCTAGAAAATTCAGTCTTTGAAGCTCTGGAACAAACCAATCCCTCAACATGTCTCGGTATGAATGTTGATTGACAGGACCATCGAAGAAATAGGGACCTATCAAATGCTTACTGGACATCGCGGCCCAGATCATGACATGCGGTGGATTGTGCTCTACCTCTTCATAATAATGTGGGTTATCTTTACTCCAGAAATAAACATTCCTGTTACGGGCGCTTCGATAAATTGCGCATTCATCTGAGAAGAAAACCTTGCCACGTCGTGGGAGCGTCACGTAAACCTCAAGTAACTTTGCACATGCTGCACTTCTTTTTCGCATGTCATGATCACTTAGCTCGTTGACGAAAGCACGCCTGAAGGATTTCAAATGAAGATCACGTGTCATGTGTGTTAACATTGTTGTTTTTGGAATAACGATTTCGGACGATCGTTTCCGTAGTGACCTTTTGGGGGATCTGAGCACTGAAGCCGCCACTGCTGCACATTGTTCCTGCCTTGTTGACGGTCGTCCAGTCCTTTTTTATCCAGAATTGATCCAGTCGTGAACAGCTTACGTTCCCATCGTAATATTGTCATTTTAGGAGGGGCTTCTTTGTTAAATCTTGCGGAAAAAATCACGTTCCGCATCTTTTATGGTTTTTCCACTCTGTAGACGTTCGTGAGTCCATACACTCACAACGAGCCGTTCTTCCACACTATAGGAACTTGTGTCGCCCATCTGAAACGAAGAAGAATCTATTACTGTCCACATTTCCCACTTACGATATCTAAAGATACTACTTCAAAGAAAAATGTGGGGGGGTAACAAAACTTTCAGACCACCCTGTACACTGCGCTTTATTTTTTCGAGGATCTCGTTATTAGCGTAGGCCCTACGTATTGATTGGCAATTGCAACTTCAAGATTAGCTTGTCGCCTCTTATACGAGGTTAGTTAGCTGTTGAACCCAATGATCCTATGAATTGCTATCGATTTAGTGTTTGACTAATTAACTTTTAAGTAACTATACTTAAGGTATGAGTAAGATTATTACTATTAATCATTGATGTTATTGTTATTGGTGTTATTAATTAATGATATGACGACTGTTACGATTTGTATTATTGAAATTATTAGATATTATTATTGACATTACTGTATTTGATACTGTTACTTATTGGCTTTTTTCCATCGACCGGGCTGTGAAAAAAACTGTAAAGACACTTTTTGGGATTGGAAAGTAATAAATTTATTAAGAAAAGTACATTTTAGGGTGGGGAAATAGTTTAGAAAAAGTTAGGTTAGGTTACAGTGAGTTAGGTTAGGTTACAGTGAGTTAGGTTAGGTTAAACATATTATCATACAATTTTTTCAATTTAATTTTCTCCCAGTAAATTGTAAAAGTTTAGGGTCTTCTCGGTTTCATTCACTGATAATTTTTAAAAAATCTATATATTTTTTTAGGTAATTTTATGCGCAGAATTCAATCTTGGCCTTTCTTGAGTGCGAAAATTAACCAAAACTAAGATATATAAATCCTAACCTAACTAAAATAGAAAGTAAATTATATCCACCTATAGCCGAAATGACGCAATATCTTTCACGAAGATCATACGATATCTTGTTTGGAAACTATACAATACCCTTTTCATAAACTGCTTGGGTTGGGTTCACTTACGTTAAGCAGTTAAGAACTTAAGATATCGGTTCACTTACAGTAAAGATGAATGAAGAATTTAATTTAATTAATAAAGTTCCATAATAGATTACACAGAGAAGAAAATGCAGTATATTTTTTACGAGAATAAAAAGAAAAGGAATGTCGTGGAAGAAAACATAAAATGGTGATCAAAATCGTACCTAACCTAACCTAACCTAACCTAACCTAACCTTATCTAACCAAAATCTATGTGGAGAAAAAAAAAATAAATATTTGTTTAGAACGATGTTAAACGACATTTCAAACTTTCCTTTAAATGTTAGACTAGCCGGATACGTGTAGTTTACTTTCTATTTTAGTTAAACTAGGGTTCATATATCTTAGTTTTGGTTAATTTCTGCATTTAAGAAAGGCCAAATTTAAATTCTGCGCTTAAAATTACCTAAATAAATATATATTTAAAAAAAAATCAGCAGTGAATGAAACAGAGAAGACCCAAGTTAAGAATAGGATAGCGGCCCAGTGGTTCCCAACCGGTTTTGGCTTATGGCCCCCTTAGGAACCTTATTTTTTCCTGTGGCCCCCATAAGCATTATTTTCAGTAGGTAATATGCAGATTAACTCTATTTTACAAAATAACATTTTCCTGTGGCCCCCTTCAAATGTGCCATGGCCCCCAGGGAGCCATATGGCCCCCGGTTGGGAAACACTGGCTAGCCGATCAGGTTAGGTTAAGTTAGCCTGTCAGGTTACATATATTACTTTATTTTCTGCTATTGTTGTATTATATATTCGATAATTATTATCGCATTTTAAGTCAAGTATCGGCATATATTTTCTAAGTAAAACTAAGTTTTATCGAATAGTAAGTTGAAATAATAAGTTTTTCCAACCTAAATGTACTTTTCTTAACAAATTTATTATTCTGGAAGGTTTATGAATTAACTTCATGGGTTTCTCCTGTATAGGCAACTAGTGTGGGACTAACTTGGGAGATTGGCCACGACCGTTCATAACTTAAACCTTCAGCAATCATTCAAGGGAGTGAATCCTTTATGGTCTCTCGAGAAACAAGTTTAGTCCAGGCATTACGTTGCTTTTAAATTTTTAAGGATTTGATGGACATTGTCCCAGTGTTCACTAATTATTGATATGCATTAAGGTGTATCGTGAAGGATCTGTTTTTCGTGTGTGTGTGTGTGTGTGTGTGTGGACAGATCACTGTCACTTTTTTTCACTTATATTTAGTAGAGTCTACGTTTTCTCGGATTTACATATAAACGTATGGATCACCTGAAGATCAGGGCCCCCAGCCTCAATTACCAAATGATATCTTCGTTAAAACTAACGAAAATATCACGACTTAACGTAACCAATCGTCAAGGGCGTACAGTTGACCTAACCGGGCATTCAATTTAATTTATTATTATATTTGGTACTGTAAAGCAAAAAACAAGAATACATGGGGGCCCTGATCTTCATTCAGGTGATCCAAACTTATCAAATGCAGGTTTCATAGCAGTAAATCCTTTTTCCTTCATAACAGTTCTCCTATTAAAATTCCTATAAGTGCAGCTGAGAACTCGGAGTTACGCGAGTACAGAGGATTCCGTCGGTAATTGTCACCAGTCAGTGTATACATTAATTTTCGTGTATTGTCCTAATCCGCTACAGCAGGTAGTTCGTAAGGGGATCCGTTGCGAGTGGTCCATTGGTAAGTGGCCAGTCAGAAAATGAGCAGCAGTTAAGTAGTTTCGGAGCAAGTGTAGTTTACGTCCCGCTGACGCAAAAGGGGACACAGTCTACACTAGGTCAAAGTTGGGTAACGTAAACTACACTAGGATCTTTAGGAGACATTTTTTAAATGAATCCATCAAATAAAACGTTAAAACTAACGAAAATATTGCGACTTAACCAAACCAATCGTCAATTTATATATATATATATATATATATATATATATATGGGAATGAACTCAGAATGGTTCCCTGAAGTTTTTTATAATATACACAGACCGTGCATGGAACAAGGAACTCTTCTAGGAAAATTAAATCCACTATAGTCCAAATAAGTAATGGTAAATGACAAATACTATAGTTTTTTCTTTTTCATGATGCTAGCCCGACGTGGGCAACGGGTCACTCGCAAAGAGGTCCCAAAAATATAGCTTCCCTCACCAGCTATCAGCAAAGCAGATATGATCCAGCTCTGGGACAGGATCTAGGGTTTAAAGCAGCCTAGCCCAGCTACATTTAGAACCTCAATATAAGCAAAAGACTCGCTGCCTTCACGTCAGATTGAATACATCAAAGAAAAAGGGGTAACTATTATATTTTTAGCCAAAAACCGAAACTTAAACCTCAACTGGCAGAATTGAGCGTCCACTTCTCAAGGCACATAACATGTCCGTTTCAAGATGGGAATGAACTCAGAATGGTTCCCTGAGGTTTTCTATAATATACACAGACCGTATCATAAAAAACCTCAGGGAACCATTCTGAGTTCATTCCCATCATGAAACGGACATGTTATGTTCCTTGAAAAGTGGACGCTCAATTCTGCCAGTTGAGGTTTAGGTTTTGGTTTTTGGCTAAGGATATAATAGTTACCCCTTTTTCTTTGATGTATTTAATCTGACGTGAAGGCAGCGAGTCTTTTGCTTATATTGAGGTTCTAAATGTAGCTGGGCTAGGCTGCTTTAAACCCTAGATCCTGTCCCAAAGCTGGATCATATCTGCTTTGCAGATAGCTGGTGAGGGAAGCTATATTTTTGGGACCGCTTTGCGAGTGACCCGTTGCCCACGTCGGGCTAGCATCATGAAAAAGAAAAAACTATAGTATTTGTCATTTACCATTACTTATTCGGACTATAGTGGATTTAATTTTCCTTGAAGAGTTCCTTGTTCCATGCACGGTCTGTGTGTATTATATATACACAGTGCGTTCGAAAAGTCTCTCCGCAGTGCTATGTTAAACGCATAGGAAATTGAAAAACTACAATGTTTTCATTCAACCATGATTTAGTGATTTTATTACATAACCTTTTGATTTTACAGCATGTGTTGAAAGTGTTTTCCACCATTTTGCAGGCACAGAGCAACTCGTCTACACTTGTTGTCAAACACATTTGACAAGAAGCACGTTGACTGCGGAGAGACTTTTCGAACACACTATACAGGGTGTCCATAAATGTTTACCCTGAAAACAGTATGCTCTCATGTTTTAATGACGAATCTTACATCCGTTTTCTTTTTACAGGTGATCTCGTACACGCATAGAGTTTCTGTGCTGGTGTGTTTCGTCTACCGCATCCGCCGCTAGGAGCGCTGTAGTAGTTGTTCAGTTAAGATGGCGTCTGTGACAGAGAAGGCACAATGTGTTGTGTGGCTTGCAGAAACAAAATCTCCTGTCAGTGTTCAGCGAAGGTTCAGAACAAAGTATGGAAATAATCCACCTGATGTGAAGTTAATTAAGTCGTGGATGAAAAAATTCTTGGAAACTGGAAACGTGGAAAAGGGAAAGAGCAGTGGTAGACCATCAGTTTCCGATGGGACGGTGGAAAACATTCAAACTGCTTTCACACGGTCACCAAGGAAAGCGGTGAGACAAGCTTCATGCCAACTAAAGATACCGAAGTCTACGGTGCACAAGGTGTTACACAAACGTTTGAAGTTACACGCCTACAAGGTATAAATTGTTCAAGAACTGAAGCCTGATGACCGTCCAAAACGTGAACAATTCACTATTTGACATTTTGAACAGCATTGACGAGGATAATGACTTCTTGTTACGTGTCTGCTTTTCAGACGAGGCTACGTTTCATCTTAGTGGTAGAGTCAACCGACACAATGTGCGTATTTGGGGATCGGAAAACCCACGTGCCGTAAGGGAGCATATTCGGGGCAGTCCGAAGATCAATGTCTGGTGTGGACTAATGCATGACCAGATAATTGGTCCTTTCTTCTTCGCTGAGAACACTGTTTCCGCAACTGTGTACCTGGATATGCTCACCAATTACGCCATCCCCCAGCTGCAGGACAGGCAGCCAACTGTCATCTTCCAACAAGATGGGGCACCCCCTCATTGGGCTCATGTTGTTCGTGAAACTCTCGACGCAACATTTCCAAATCGATGGATTGGCCCCCAAGATCACCAGACATTACCCCGCTGGATTTCTTTCTCTGGGGTCATGTTAAAGATTTGGTTTATGCAACAGTTGTTCCAGATATCAGGACATTGCAAGAACGCATTACGGATGCAATTGCAACAGTTAACCCACAAATGTTGGAAAATGTGTAGCGTGAGTGTGAATACCGTTTAGACACTTTACGTGCCACTAGGGGTGCACATGTGGAAGCTTATTAAGTTCATTAACTATGTATCAAAACTTTGTATGTTTATCTACTTATGGTTAAAACTGTGTTTGAATACGAGTGTTCATTTAAAAGTTATAGCATGCTTTAATCAGGGTAATCATTTATGGACACCCAATATATATATATATATATATATATATATATATATATATATATATATATATATATATATACGCAATAAAATCACAGAACAACACGTGATCTCTTTAATAAGCAAAGAACCACAGGGGAAAGGAAAAGGAAACACGAAATTTCGTGTTTCCTTTTCCTTTTCCCTGTGGTTCTTTATATATATATTATATATATACAGGGTGTACATAAAGTCAGGATCTATTTTTGTGAAGCACTTGGAAATTATATGGAATTCAATCATAAAATGATAAAGTGGTAACATTTATTAAATAATTAAGAGTAGGATTCGACGTGACGCCCATCAGTATCCCTGCACAGCTCAAATCGTTCCGCAGCATTTCTAAACACATTCTGGAGCATTTGCGGGGTTATGTTATCTGCAGCAGTTTGTATACGTGTACGTAAGTTTTCAAGACTCGTAATCTTCGTCTGATAGACGTGCGATTTGATAAAGCCCCATGCAAAGAAATCTAAAGGGGTTAAATCTGGTGATCTCGCTGGCCAAGGTCTTAAGTTGCTTCCGCGTCCGATCCAGCGATTTGGAAAACGTCCATTTAGATAATCCTGAACAATTTTGGCATAGTGACAAGGAGCACTATCATGTTGATAGACGATGGGGATAGGATTGTTAGTACCGTCGTCTATCAACATGATGGTGCTCCTTGTCACTATGCCAAAATTGTTCAGGATTATCTAAATGGACGTTTTCCAAATCGCTGGATCGGACGCGGAAGCAACAGACCTTGGCCAGCGAAATCACCAGATTTAACCCCTTTAGATTTCTTTGCATGGGGCTTTATCAAATCGCACGTCTATCAGACGAAGATTACGAGTCTTGAAAACTTACGTACACGTATACGAACTGCTGCAGATAACATAACCCCGCAAATGCTCCAGAATGTGTTTAGAAAAGCTCCGGAACGATTTGAGCTGTGCAGGGATACTGATGGGCGTCACGTCGAATCCTACTCTTAATTATTTAATAAATGTTACCACTTTATCATTTTATAATTGAATTCCATATAATTTCCAAGTGCTTCACAAAAATAGATCCTGACTTTATGTACACCCTGTATATATGTATATATAAGGCGATGTAAACAGGAAGAAGAGTCTATTCGAGCATCAAAAGCCTGTGAAGCTCGCATAAATAACGATAATAACAAATTTTGGAAATTTGTTAAGAATCAAACGGGTGTCAAAAATGTCCTCCCTCCGACAATCGATGGGGTGTCGGGGGAGGATGAAATTGCAAAGCTGTGGAAAAACCACTACTCTAACATTCTTAATAGTGTGAGTAGGGATAATCTTAAGATAGATTGCAGCGAAACGATTGTGGGAGGGACAAGGGAAAATATTTTGATATCATTTTCTGAAGTAAAGAGGTTAATTAAAGAGTTAAAGACTGGTTCTGCGTCAGGGGTAGATGACTTATCGAATGAGCACTTAAAATATGCAAATGACGTAGTATGTCTGCATATATCATTGCTCCTATCAGCCATGCTTGCTCATAGCTATATCCCTGCAGAGTTCATGAGGGTATATATCTTGCCCCTGGTCAAAAATAAGTATGGAGATATTCTGTCCAGCAATAATTACAGGCCTATTGCTGTCGCTTCCTGCTTCTCGAAATTACTAGAAAAACTCTTGTTACTCCGATTAAATGATTTCCTATGGACATCTAATCAGTTTGGCTTTGAAAGGTCCCACTCAACTGACCTGTGTATCTATGTACTTAAAGAAACAATATCTAAATACATAGACAGTAATTCAACCATTTATAGCTGTTTCCTTGATATAAGTAAGGCATATGATAGGGTGAACCACAATATTTTATTTGAAAAACTAGAAGACAGGAATGTTCCCATGTACATATTAAATTTATTGAAATTTTTGTATTCCCACCAATCTTTCACTGTTAGGTGGGGCAATGTACTATCCGAGTGTTTTGGCTCCTCTTGCGGGGTGAGACAAGGCTCCTTGCTCTCCCCTATGCTGTTTAATGTGTATATTGACGGATTAATTGCTTCACTTAATGAGGCAACAGTAGGATGTTGTATAGATAACACAAGGATAAATAACTTAGTTTATGCCGATGATATGGTGTTAATAAGTCCCTCTGTTAAAGGTCTGGATCGGCTACTAAATGTCTGCGAAGTCTATTCGCAGAAACATGATATTCTTTTTAATGTTACAAAAACTAAGGTTATGCAATTTCATCCTAAAAGCTGTAATCAGCCAGCTGATATAAGGTTTAAAATGAATGGTGAAGTAATTGAGGAAGTACAAGAGTTTAAGTATTTGGGTCAAACTATTACCAGCTCCTTGAGTGATGACTCGGATATAAGAAAACAATCTCGAAGCCTGTGTGCTAAAGCGAATATGACCATAAGGAACTTTCGTTTCTATACAAGTGAAGCTAAAGACACACTCTTTCGTACTTTCTGCAGTAATATATACGGTCAGCAACTCTGGGTGAATTATAAAAAAGGTTCTGGCAGAACCCTAAATTTGCTGTACAACAGGTCTTTTAGACCCTTACATAAATTACCCCCGAGATGCTCAGCTTCGCAAATGTTTGCTACCCGCAATGTTCCGAGCTTCCCGGAGGTAACAAGACGTGCTCAACACAGTCTAATGCAAAGAATTAAAAAGTCAACCAACCCGATCATCCAAGCTATCCATGAGTCCTGCCATTTATCCTCTAAGCTATGGACTTCTTCGTACGAAAACGTCTGTCTGTAGCTCCACTTAACTTCGACATTGCAGTATTATTTCTAATCAATTGTATATATTTATATCCTTAGTGTATGAACTGTCATTGTATTAATAATATTTGTCATATGAACTATAGTCTGCCAATAAACCTTTTCATTTCATTTCATTTCATATATATTAGTGATGGACCGGATGTCAGTTTTTCAACATCTGCGGATGCAGATCTTTCATTTCAATATCCGCGGATGCGGATGCGGATATTTAGATAATCTATGAATATAATATAGAATTATGAATATAGGACATAATTTTTCAAATTTCATGATATTACTATTATGGCAGGCAATGCATAAGAATTAAAATTAATATTAATGTTTTCATTATGATAAAAATAATAACTTTCTCAAGAGTTTCAGCCACAGAAAATTCAATGAAACAAGTTTCATTCAATTTTCTGTGTTACCAACTATTTATATTTTCAGGTTTATATATTTGTTTGTTCTTTAATAATAATTAATACTTTACATGAAATGTGCATGACTGGGCCTTATAAGCTACTTTATAAGCCAATTTAATTGTAAATTGCATAATTTATTAGAGGTAATATCCGCATAACATCCGCAGTCAGAAGTGCGGATGCGGATGTTAAAAATGATGTGGAGGGCCCCCAGCCTTCTTTAGTTAGCTTCTTAAGGCTAACTAACGAAAATATCACGACCTAACCTAATCAATCGTCAAGGGCGTACAGTTGACCTAATGACTGGTTAGGTTAGGTCGTGATATTTTCGTTAGTTAGCCTTATAAGGCTAACTAAAGAAGGCTGGAGGCCCTGATCTTCAGGTGATCCAAGATTCCTAATTTAACTTTATTATTAAGTGTACCTATAACGAATTTAACATTTTCTCGTACAACTGATGCCAGGTTATTTTGAGACGTTATTTTTTAACTAAATGAAAAAAAATTCAAAAGGTTAACATAAATCTGCCGATAAAAGTCCCCACATTTCAGTTATTATTAAAAAAAAAAACCTCTCGCAGTCTTGTATGTGTCTGTTACCCTGTGTCTGTTACTCTGTGACTGTTAATTACACTGGTCAACAAAGATTTTTCATCAGAGTAATATTTGTGGTGGCTGGATAGCATTTGTCACGCTGATTCCAAAACTGCATTCAGATTTTTTCTAGCACGTATAGTTTTCAAGATGAAGGCATATATATAACTACACAGATTTAACCATTTGTTAAATAGGCAAAATACTAATATTTCAACATTTGATTGTGTTTATTTTATTGTGTTTGTTTAGTTTATTCATCTTATTTATTTCAATTATCTTAATTATACATCTTATGTATTTCAGGTGTGAGCTTTTACGTCTAGCAGCATTGTGATTCAGGCAACAACGCCGTGCTTTGTGTGTCAAAAGATCAGTCCAGTCCAAGAACTTGTTGTGTCAAGTTGGTATACATTTTTTTTGAATTTATAGTTTGCTCAGGTCAGTCAACATGCCTCGACAATGTAAGAATGACCCCGACAAGTTCTGTTTCGTATGCGGCCAGTTGACAACTAAAACACAGCGACGAAGTATTACAACCGACATTAAGAAAATATACAAGCTATACTTTGGTTGCCATCTAGGTGACCAAGATAAACCATGGGCGCCACATCAAATCTGTTCTGGCTGTTCAAATGGATTACGTGATTGGCTTAACAAAAAGAAAGCTTCAATGCCATTTGCCATACCCATGATATGGAGGGAGCCGAGAGATCATCATGAAGACTGTTATTTTTGTAGTGTGAACTTAATGGGGTTTTCTGCCAAGAACAAACACCAGATTGTATATCCAAACTTGGATTCAGCACGTAGACCAGTAAAACATGATGAAACATTGCCCATTCCAATTCCCCCAAGTGATAGGCTAGATTCTATCATAGATGACATGGAAAGTGATGAAGGTGCAACTGGCGTTTCCGGACCATCTACAGAACCAGAGTACACTTTTGAAGGTAGACATTTAGAGCCTAAAAAGTTAACCCAAGGACAGTTGAATGATCTTGTTAGAGACTTATCGCTGTCTAAAGAGAAATCAGAGCTTCTCGCCTCAAGACTAAAGGAGAACAATTTACTTGAGAACAATGTTCGTATTAGTTACTACCGAAAGCGGAATTTTGAATTAACAGCATTCTTTTCAGTAGATGGTCCTCTCTGTTATTGCCATGACATCAATGGACTATTTACAGCCATATCTCAGACGTATGTGGCATCTGAGTGGCGCCTCTTTATTGATTCGTCGCAGAGAAGCCTGAAAGCAGTTCTTTTGCATAATGGTAATAACAATATGGATATACTACTTAAGGCAATCAAATACGACAGTCATCAATGGAATGTTTGTGGAGATCTAAAAGTTATAGGAATACTTATGGGTATGCAGTCAGGATTCACAAAATTTTGTTGTTTCCTTTGCCTGTGGGACAGTCGCGCCACTATAGAACATTACACCAAAAGTGACTGGCCACTTAGGTATACATATGTCCCAGGGATAAGCAATGTCCAGTCTGTCCCTTTAGTGGATCCCCAAAAGATCTATCTGCCACCTCTTCACATTAAACTTGGTTTAATGAAGAATTTTGTTAAAGCAATGGGTAAAGTCAATTCTGAAGGGTTCCAATACCTTTCAAGGAAATTTCCGAAGGTTACTGCAGCAAAATTGAAGGAAGGAATTTTTGTTGGGCCACAAATAAGGGAGGTTTTGAATGACACTGAATTTGAAAAAGTCCTAAGTCCACTGAAATTGAAGGCTTGGCTGGCGTTCAAATGGATATGTGAAAACTTTCTTGGAAGCAACAAGTCACCTGCGTATAAGGATGGAGTCAAGAACCTCCTTGATGCCTTCAAAGAAATGGAGTGTCGAATGTCGTTAAAAATTCACTTCCTGCATTCCCACTTAGATTTCTTTCCTGAAAACCTTGGTGCAGTGAGTGACGAGCAAGGAGAGCGCTTCCATCAAGATATTCAGATGATGGAGAAGCGCTACCAAGGATATTGGAATGAAAGCATGATGGCGGACCATTGTTGGATGCTGTATCGTGACAATCCAGGCCAAATTTACAAAAGGAAATCACACTCACAGCGCTTTTAATAAAATAATGTATATATTCTTTATTTATAAGTACATTGAATAAAGTATATGATGTATTTGTTGTTTAGCATTCCTAAGTGTGATCTATACATCTATAAATTTTCTTATAGCAATATCAAAAACTTAAAAATATCAAAACCAGTGTATCTATATAACTATACGTGCTAGAAAAAACATAAAACCAGATTCGGAATCAGCGCGAAAAATGCATTAAGAAAAGTGTGATCATGTCTGTGATGAGAAAAAAAAGTTTCATTTTGTTGGCCAGTGTTACCAGCTGCTTATAAAAATAATTACAACATAAAGTAATTCTATGAAATACTTTATCATCAATCTTAAAAATCTCCTTTTAATATAATAATGAACGAGGAGGCCCAGAAACTGTAAGAGAGCTTAGGCTAGCCGAACATGGCCTATCGCTCTAACTCCTATATTATCTTTATTATTATTACCAGCACTTTCGTGAGTCAAACCCCCGACCTGCGCCTTCACTTTGCCTGTAGGGAGACGGTATTACCTACTGAGTTACCGGCTCTCATTTGTTTTCAGTATGAGAAGAACGTTTGACGGAATGTCTCGTATTCATTCACTCAAATTGTCCGTAAAATTGTCATCGATTCGAATAGTCGAGATCAGAGGGGGAAAGATTACTCAGTTTTGAAAAATCTGCGATTACGTTTACGATTACAGTGGGTCGCTGACATGACGATTACGATTAAAGCGAATAGCAGACGTTGGAATTACGATTGCGATTACTTTTTTGATTACCTGTGGTGATGGTGATTGGTGAATAAGGCAAAACATAGACTAAACTGATTCGTTTATTGATTCAGACATATTACATATTCAAGAACAATTCAACGCTGCATTTGATCATCAATAATGCACGGAAGGTGTCAACGCCCAAGCCCGCCCGGATCTCCCGGTAGAAGTTCCCTGCGATGGAGAAAACACATTCAGAAGGAGCCGAGGTCGCTGTGACTCCAAGATACTCTCGGGCTAATTCTTTCAGGCGGCAGTTCAGTTCAGTTCTTGTAACCACGCCAGTATTCCAGAGGGTTAGAAAAATACGGCAATAGCTCTTCCTTTATGTAGTTATCAATGTCATCTTCACGTGAAGCTGTCCGCCTGATGCGTTAGGGTGTGGGAGTTTGCTCCATGAAGCAAAAGAGCTTTGGCCGTTTGGGGCTTGCCTTTCCTCCTCCCCCCTCCCCCCTCTTTCTGATTTTCACCATCTTCCTCTTCTTCAGCGCGTGACTTTTTTACAATTAGGGACTTCACTAGGTTTATTAATTCATCCTTTTCTTCCTGATTTTTGAGCCACTCCAATTTGAAGCGAGGATCTATGGACGACGCGACGCGGTAGTCATGGATATGTAAAAAGGAAGTGAGGCGACGATCTACAGACTCTCCCAAATGCTTCGCTAAGTTGTCACAGCAGCGGAGCTTGTTTCGAAATTTCATGTTAGACAATGATAAAATAAATTCGCTTCAGAATCAAAAGGCATGATTACGATTACATACTTTCTTGAAAAGCACAATTAGGATTACTGGAATAATGTGTAATCATTACAAACGTAATCGATTACACGGAGTAATCCTTCCACCTCTGATCGAGATAAAAGAACAGGGACCGCCAAAAATCGGTTATAAAATACTGCGGAACAACGACTGAGAACCACTTCACTCAGGGTCTATACCTCACCACGTTATACAGTACATCTCATAATTGTATAATAACAGAAAATACATTACAGTATTCGCAAACCATAATCAAAACAATGAAAATAGCACACGTACACTTTTGAATTCAACTTTACGTACACGCGCGCACATACAACTTTACGCAACTTCACAAACATGACGTATAATACAGAAAGAATCAAACCATAAAGAAAGCATAATTGTTATTACATGTTGTTAATAATTGTTATTAATTGTTATTAATCGTAAACACAAATTTAAAAGCAATCCCTAGGGCTAGGCATACAAAGACGTATCCATTTGCAGAAAGGAAAACATTTTTAAAACGACAAATTTAGTGATTCATTTTGAATGCGACATTTACCGTATGTTTTCAGTGAGAAACGTGGACGTTCCTTCCACGGACCGGCTGTTTAGAAACACTGCCCGAGACCACACTTGCCTTAAGTCCCAGAGAATATCGATTCTAATTACTTTAGACGTTATGTTTTATGGTATATTTGAAAGCTGATTTAAGACTTATTGTGGTGAATGTTTGTTGGATTTGAGGTGACGCTTTTCAAAAAAGTAATGAATTTCAAGTACATTATAAAAATATTTGCATTTAAAAGGTTGTAAATTAAAGAGTTTTTCTTTAAAAATAAAAAATAAATAAAAAAATTATATATATATATATATATATATATATACATATATATATATATACACAGCATATATTTAATATACAGCGTATATTTAGTGTTATTTCCTAACTCAGACAGATTCTTATTAAATATGACAGTCTACAGTATGCATGGGATTGCCTCGATGTCACAGATGCCTTGCACAGATTCAGTACACAAATTAAACATGCGTTTGCAACAAAATTATTCATGGACGATCAAACATGCTGGAGGGAAACGTGTTGGAGGAAAACGTGTTTAGGGTGTGGGAAAACCATATTCGCAGCTTGGAGTGCGATTCATGTTAGAAACGGTAATGTTAATATTAATTTTACTAATTAACCTTCGTGTTAAGGTGGAATTCGAGCCACGGGTCGGAACATCATGTAAACGCATATAGAAGGAGGTCACCCGTCCATGTATACAACCTAAACCCGGGGTCATATGACAGAGGGGACCTATATACAAAAGTTAACACATGCTCGAGGACGACACCCATCCAAATATGTATATACCCAGTGTCGCTTTACATCGCTCATGTAACTGGAAGTCGTGTGTCGGCGTGGTCCAGACGTAGTTCACGTTAGGAATGGAAAAGAAGAAAAAATAACAGAGTGAGTCTTTTCGACAAATACCTTAAAACCTGAAATCTGCTTGTATTCAGAAATAAGTCTATTTGCGCAATGAACTACGCACTCTATAAAGATAGCTTAACATTTGCCTGAAAGTGTTACCTCGTGGTCAAGTTGCAACGCCGTTTCACGTTACATCGGTGAGGTCGGACGACGTTGGGTCTCCTCAGTAAATCTGTAGGTCCCCTTCGTCATATACCTTATAGATGATACAAAAAAGGTTAAACAATCACGGTATCGATACGAACTAACCAGTGAAACAAACATCAGCTTCCCTTTAAGTGTTGGATAAAGATAGATAAATAGACAGACAGATATCTCTTTATTGATAAAAATACACGCATACACACACACACA